>CABHPQ010151879.1:16785-36419 GCA_902168405.1 Peromyscus aztecus
AAGAAGGCTGTAACTATAAACTCCACTATAGGATGTTTGGATGTTGGCATAAATTATGTCACAGTCCTTGACACAAGTCACAGCCCTTAGCAAAAATTGAAATAATAAATTAAAAGGGAAAAAAATCAAATAATTCCCCCCAAAAGTGAAGTGAAACATCAAAGATACAGTATCAGCCTGGAGAAACTCAATACCACACCTATAGGGTATTTAAGCTCAGACCCTAGACCTGCCATGTAATTTCTCCTCATTCCTCACCCACCTCACTCTTGGGGGCTTGAGAGTCACCCAAGGGTGTTTGTTCATTAAACCTGATCTTTTTTCTTCAGCTTGATCTATCTTATTGTGTTGGTGGAAAAACCTACTACCGGGGATACAAAAATACTTATCATCTGGTGCCAAAAATCAGAAAGAGTTGAGACAATCTAGTGACCATGTGGCTATGGAAAGCCTCATTATATCCAGGAAGCATCTTTTATTCCTATGTTTTTTTTACATACTGCTCTACACTATAAACTGTTATTTCGGAATTTGTAAGTTGCTCATCTGACATGGTTTCTCATGGAAAGTTTTATTTGTCTTCCTGTTAAAAAAGGCCCCATCTATTTTGTGTGTATAGATGTAAATGTATGCGGCCACTGCATGCTTATTTCTGACCATATAGAGCGGGTCCACCAACAGACAACAAGTCTCTAAGATATTTTGGTTTAGGATAGACTCCTGTATGATAGTTCCTGTCCTTTCATAAAAAAACAAGGTTTATGAAAGATGGGATTTAAAACAATGCTGATTTAATGAGGTATTAAAGCTGTACCTCCATGCATTCATGTACAGGGTTGTATCTTGCTGGCAGCCAGATTTTATATTGGAAGAGTAATCCCCTTGGTATTGATTGTAGAAACACTAAATTGTTTACATGGTAAAAACTGGGTTTTGCCTTCTAGAATTACTAAACTGCTTATACCTAACAGATAATGGTCCTCTGATCCTCAAATGCTTCAGAGATCTGAGAATATGGCATTTAATAAATAAATTCCCATGATAGAGACATGCCAGCTCCTGTCATCATCTTGTATCTCCTCCAAAGAATATGAATGGCCACAGAAGAACTTCTGCCTGGAGCTTGCTTTAAATGTAGCAAAGCCAGCCATAAAGCAAAAAAATGCTTTGCACCTTAAATACTGCTTAAGACCCTGTCCAGACTGTGGACAAGCAGGACACTGGGAACTTAATTTTCCTGTTTTGCTAAGACAAAGTTGGCTGGTATACCCAAATTCCTACTCCACAGGAATGTCTGTCAGATCTTCTGAGCCAGGCAGCTAAAGACTTATACTTCCCTGGGACCCCTGTCCCCAATGACCATGGAGAAACCTAGGGTAGCTGCCTAGGTAGCCAGAAAACTGTCTCACTTCTGCTTACTTGGGTGAAATTTATCCTTTTCTGATCTGATGGTGTTTGATGATTACCGTACTGATAGATTTACCAATCGTTCTCCCCTGACCTCCCAAGGCTACCACCATCTTGGTAGTTCATTAGTTCATTAGGTAAGTTTCCTGTTAAAAATACAGACAAGTTTGCCTTGTTCACCGGCTTCATAATAAAGGATGAACAGCTTTCAAATGCAACTTCCCACTTAAGGTTTGTAAAGATGTTTCAGACTTCTGTCCCCTTTCTATCCTATTATTATACTTGTGGTTGATATATTGTGCACCCCAATAAACTTATCTGGGTGTCAGAGAACAGAACAGCCACTATATTAAACATAGGTTTAGGCAGTGGTAGCACACACCTTTAATCCTAACATTCAGGAGGCAGAGATCCATCTGTTTGGATCTCTGTGAGTTCAAAGCCACACAGGAAACAGCCTGGCATGGTGACACATGCCTTTAATCCCAGGAAGTGATGGCAGAAAGCAAAAATGTATATAAGGCATGAGGACCAGGAACTAGAGGCTTTGTAGGTTTGTTAAGCTTTTAGACTTTTAGCAACAGTTCAGCTGAGATCAATTTGGATAAGGACACAGAGGCTTCCAATTGGAAGAAACAGATCAGCTGAGGAATTGGCAAGGTAAGTTTGGCTGTGGTTTATTCTGTTTCTCTGATCTTTCAGCATTCACCCCAATACTTGGCTTCAGGTTTGTTTTTATTAATAAGACCATGTAAGATTCGTGCTACATATACTGGAATTTTGGAGGTTCAAGTTTTAGCATTGATAAATGAAGTTTTGAAAATTTCTGTGGATTTTACTGGTCCCAGCTTTTAGGCCTACATAGAAGTTTTTTTCAATTGTCTCCAGCCACACATATGGCAAAACTCTCCTGAAGTGCCAACTCTTCCCCCTCTGAGGGTTAGCATAAGAGAGGGTATGGACACCTGCAGGTATGTTCAACTCTGTTCCTCCTCCCCCACTCCTCAGCCTCCTTCCCTCCTCCCCCTTTTCTCACTCAACCTCTTTCATTCAGTAAATATTTTCCGGTTGTCTCATTAGGCTAAAACTAGGCCCTAGGAAAAACAACATTTTAACCCAAAGACATAGCCTTTGCTATGCCACCAAGGTATAAATCTGTTCTAGCTGTTTTACAGACACCTGCAAGTTCCTAGGAAAAGAGTTCTGCTGTTGTATCAAGGAATCTGGCTTGGTGGAAATTAATATCAGATATGCCAGCCCCTGCACCAGCTCCAAGGGCAGCAAGTGGGTGACTGGCAGGTTGATTTCACCCACGTGCCCATTCATAAAAAGCTCTATTATCTCTTAACTCTCGTTAACACAGTCACAGGATGGATGGAGGCACTCCCCATCTCCAGGGAAACAGCAGATGTAATAGCTCAGGTACTGCTGGAACATATCATGCTCCAACTTGGCATGCCATCCCCCCAAGCTCCTGGTACATCAGTGCTGATACCACCTCTCCAGGCTCAAGAGGGCACCTTTCCAGGATAAATGGTCTATCTGGCAACTGGAACCCTTCACCCTCCGGTTTTTCAAAATTTCCCAATGAGGGGTCTATCTGTTCTTCTTGCTCATTCACATTTGTCATTCACCCTTGCCTTTCCTGTATAACCAGGACACACCTCCATTCCATTTTTCTGGAAGTCTTCACTCTTCCCATGGCTAGCCCCATTCACAGGACCGATGTTAATAATCGATTGTTTTTCTCCTGCTTCCTCAAGAAATAGATTCCTGAGGTCATGGCAGTTGACCAAATGCTTATTCACCCACACCTCCCGCCAAGCATGAGCCCACTAACTCCCAACTCCCCCACCCCACATTGCCACATACCAACAGCAAGTAGCCAGAATTGAACCAGTGCCCATATATCCAAGAAGGTTGGAATGTTCAGTTGGAAACTCCGTTTTGGTCCCACTTCCCCCCATTTCAGACCCCACCCCTCTCAGAAAGTCCACCAAGCAACAGCCCCTCCCCCAGAGCAGCTCAATACCACGCCTACAGGGTATTTAAACTCCTCCCCTGCCTCACTTCTGGGGGCTTGAGAGTCACAGGGATGCTTTGTTCATTAAACATGATCTTTTTGATTCAGTTTGATCTGGCTTATTTCACTGGTGGAGAAACCTACTACCACTGGGGATACAGAAATACTTCTCAAGGGGGTGGGTACAAAGGGGACTCGATTTTTCAGTGTTTTGAGGCAGATTATGAAAAAGAACAATTAGCAGGGGAGTGTGCAGAGGATAAATTCACTGTTAGTCAGGCTGATAATACAAACAGCACTTACCAATAACATGTCAGTCTCCGTTTCAGTAATTTACTAATGGTGAAATAAATCCTCTTCTCTGAAACCATTTTGAAGCAGAGTTTTTGTGTGAGTCAATGGTAAAAGCTGTGCCATATGTCCCCTGCCCGATATTAAGCATGCACAAGGATCCAGCAAATACCTATCTATCCGAGTACGTCTTTGAAGTGTGTTGTGTATTTATAATCTTAAATTTCAAACTCAAACCACGTAAATAATTGTGTACATTTTTAAGAAACAATAGACAGTTTCTACCATGGCCCATAGTTTTGTAAAATTTAATAATAGGTCCTTTGGATAATAACTAGTTCCACTTTTACATCATTAAATCATTAATGAATTCCTCTTCTGAGCACTTCTGCACCTATTTATAGTTTAACTGTAGAACAACATTTTGATAGCTCTAGTGACTAAGCAAATGCAAAATGGGATGAATGCACTGCTACTTTCCTTTATACATGTTTTCCTGAACATTAGATTGTGAGACATTATTAGAAGGGGCATCCACAATCCTACGCATGCAGTTTACTCGTCTGTCATACTCCCACATCTATTTACATTTGCTGTGTGCCAGCTTTCCTGTCTGACTCACTCATTCTCATACCCAGAGACATGGGCAATACTACGAAAGATGATCAGCCAAGTCATAGCATAACTTGAGTGAAATGTGTCCCATTTATTTCTGTATACTTGTTCTGACCTCCAGTCCATATTAGTGATTCTTAAATGCACAGCAGAATAGATCGGTGATAGAGGTAAATTCTTGAATAAGACTGCAAGAAACTATGTTCACTAGAAGATCACTGAGGTAAAGAAAGAATGCTACATAACTTTAGAGATGACAAGGCCTAAGAACCTACTGGAGGAAGGAGGGAGCTATTATAAGCTTCAGCCCTTTCGTCCTTTGTTACAGGAACATACACAGAGACTAATTCTGAATGCCAAGTTTAATTCAAATCCCTTTCCATAAACTGTCACTTGTGGGAAAAACAGAAAGTGGCTAAAATTGGCTTTGTACTGAAGAGTTCACTCTCTTTCTCTCTCAGTGCGCATGGTTTCTCCTATTTCTATTTACAGATCCTGATTGAACGTACAAGTTATTTTCACGTTTATTCCAAATAATGTGTATTCACATGCATTTGCACCACCTTCTGACATGCATGATTAAATGTTGGCAGCTTCACATTCATCCAAAGTATTATGCACCATTAATGCATAAGTGAAGACAATACGGGATTTAATGTTAGATGTGGTAAATCAGAAAAACAAAGAATGGTGAGGTACCTGATTGTGATTTTAAGAGCACTAAAATTATATTTGCATATTTTGTGTAATGGGGGGGTTGATTCCTGAACATTTAAAACACATTTATTTTTATTGTTCACAATATTAATAACTGTAATAAGAATTAGAATATTTTCCTTCCATTCTAAGTATTGTTAATTTAGTGCCTCATAAATTTTGGAGAAAATGAAAGAAAAATAAGTAGCAGAGTTTTAAAAATATTTTTTTTGCTTTCCATTTGTAAAATAAAACTAATGAAAATGTAAGAATTATGAGAATTAATATTTAAAATCAGATGTATTATATTAAAATATATTTTTTGTGAGGAAGTTTTATGTGTTCTTTTTATACAAGTAAAATTGATTTCTGATTACTGATCAACTTTCTATGCTAAAATGTATATTCCTAAATTAGAAATATTATTTTTAAAGATTTATTTTTATTTGTGCGTGTGTGTGTGTGTGTGTGCGCACGCGTGCACGCGCGCGCCTGTATGTATCTACCACATGTGTTAAAATGGCTGCAGAGGCCAGAAGAGAATGTGTGAGCCTTTGGGGCTAGATTTTCAAGTGGTTGTGAGCTGCCTGATGTGGGTGCTAGGGGTGGAAGTCGGATCCCTGGAAAAATAGTAGGTGCTCTTAATTGCTAAGTCATGTCTCCATCCCCAAATATTGCCTTACTTATGATTGGACACTCAATACATATTTATGAAGCCTGTTCAATATCACAAATATCACAAGCTCTCTGATGACAAAAACCAATGAAATAATAACCTTGTACTTAGCAAGGGTTGCTTGGTATTTAAATTATTTCATCAATTATGAGAATTTTTAATTCAATGCTAGGTCATGTTTGCTGCTAACAGCTTATGTTACTTCTTTGAGTTGCTCTGACTTCCAGGCATATTCCAGGCTCAGCTTTATCACATAGTCCAGCATTAATTGACTCAAGTGGGTGGTTCCATTTATCTATGAAAATCATCAATGCTTGGTAACATGTAAGTTACTATAAATAAAATGAAAGAAATAAAGTAACTGTTACTCAGCATAGTGAGGGTGTTCATTGAACAGGACTATAAGAAACTACTGTATATTTAATTGCTATTTCTACTAAATCATTTTACAAAAGTCAATATACTTTAAAATAAAATACATAGATAGTTAAAATAAACTCATGTGTGATTCCCAGGATTTTTGTTGCTGTTGTTGTTATTTTGTTTAAGATTCAGATCTCTTTCTGAGTCTGGTGAAACTTATATTGTGGTTACATATATCAACCTCCCATGTTAACTTTGCAATGCTTTCTATTTAACCCATCACACCACCCAACTATTCAAAAAGTAGTGGAGGAGGGTTTATTAAAAATTGACAGACAAAAATCTGAAAATACTTGCAAAATCCTCAGACTTTAACAATCAGTTCATAGCCATTTGTCCTTGACCGATGTCTATAAAGACATCAGTACTTAACTTCTAGTGTCTGAAGGTGGCACACAGAAACAACTGGTTTCAAGGAAAAAAAAACTTATGCTGCAAAATTTACTACTGAACAAAATAATAAAAGATTCTATTTTCTACTCAAGTACAGAGCCCTAACAACAGCTCACAAAGATAGTATCAAGTAACTTTCTAACTGCTATAAAATTTTTCACTCCCTCTCAGTCATGATATCTTCTCTCTGGAATCTTACTTGCTGCTGTCTTGAAGTGTATTTTAATAACTTCACGTTTTGCACCTTTGGTAAATTTTTACTGCCCACATGTCAGAAGTAGTATAGACTCAAGGGATAAATCCCTGCTGTATAAGTGGCAAATTCTTCTCAATAGTTCAATGGTAAATGTACTGTGGTTTACTCATAAAATGGAGTGCTACAGAATAATGAAAATAAAGAAAACACAGCTTTAATACACAAAACTCACGCAATTATGAGCACAGAACAATCTGTGCTAAATGACTCCATTTCTACTTATTTACGACTAAAACTGGAAATTAAACTAGCATCATTATCCATGAACGTGGTCAATCCTTGAAGTTGGTAATAACCACACTATGAGTGACACTTAGATGTATAAAAGTATTTCATAAGCTCATTGGTATCCTGTTAATAGATTGGCTTCACATCACATTGAGACAATATTCTTTTATTGAGCCAACTCATTCTACATTATGGACTTACAATATGTTTTCAATAGAAATTATAAAAAAGCTGTCCTGGTTAAAATTTTTTGCCAGCTTGACACAAGCCAGGGTCACCTGGGAAGAGAGACCTTCCATTGAGAAAATGCCTCCAACTGGATTGTTTCTTCGGCAATTCAGTGCGGCATTTCTTTGATTAATGGCTGATGTGGAAGGACATTTAGAAAGGTGGCCCTGGGTTGTATAAGCAAGCATTCTGAGCAAACTTCGGTGAGCCAGCTAGTAAACAACACTCCTCCATGTTCTTTGTCTGCTTCAGTGCCTGCCTCCAAGTATCTTCTCCAAATTCCCCTCTCGATGGACCTTAACCTCTAAAATGAAATAAACCCTTTCCTTCTCTAGTTGCTTTTGGTTATGATCTTTATCACAGCCATATAAAGTGAGCTAAGACATAAAAATGTATTTAAAACATATAATTAAAACTAATTTGATGTTTATTGAACATATATTGTTGAAAATTTAAAGACTAAACAGATTGTCTAGATTAATTCAATGCCCACGAGAGCAACAATTCTTAACTATTGCTTATTTATATCCCTATAAATATGGAACATATAGTAAAAAATAAAGATAGTATAAGTACTTCATCATCATAGGAACAATACATCCCCCAAATAAATGATTGTATGAGAAGACTTAGGTTTATTAAAGTTAGGATCCAGTGATTGAACTCATTGCTTTTAATATTTTTATTGTAACTATTGTTCATTTATCTTAAAATGCTTAGAATCCTCTGATTTTGATTAAGAATAAGTACCATTTAATAAAAATGGTATCTGATTATACATGTTTTAATATAAATCCATGTTTTTGAAAATCTTCAGTCTGGAGACTGAGTTACTCCTGCAGCTTTTTAGAATGCTGTGACAGTCTAACAGGAAGTTGTTCTGCAGAGACAATGGCATGATTGCAGGGAAGTTGGTCAGGTTAATCAGGAAAAAGAAAGGAGTATTAAATATAATTTCCATCTGTCAAAGAAAGAGACTTTACCTAAAGCACAATAAACTAGGTAGAAAATTTTTGATCTTTGATGTCTTTTAACATAAATGTCTTCGGGCCATTTTTTGTTCTATCAGAGATGAGTTGCCAAACTTCAGCTTGAGCTGCATAGTTCTTTAAAGATAATTTGCATTACGTATTTCTTATTAAAAAATATTTCATCTCCCAAAAGTCAATTGAAGTGCAGCATTTCTCTCTCTATTTAGTTTGCATAAAGATGTTTGATTTGAAGCATGTAAAATGGCTCATTGGGTAAAGGTGCTTGCTTCCAAGACTGAAAACCTGAGTTTGGTCCTTAGAAACCACACAGTGGTGGGAGAAACTTCCAAATGTGTGAAGAAGCATGCTAACACACACATACACACACACACACACACACACACACACACACACACACATGCAATAATCAATATAAAAATAAAAGTTTTTAAATTTTTTGTTTTGTTGTCATAGAAAAGACTGCTTTCCTGTTTTTATAAAGGGAAACATGAAAACTTTAGTTTTGATTGACAGAAACATCTAATTTTTAGAAAATATTCCCATAATTACATATAATTAAACTACTAGTTAATAATAGATGTGTATTTTTAAGACTTCTTAGAGACATCATTCCTTTCACAATAATCAGAACTGACACCCTCATCCACCTTTGACGTTAATGCAGCACATAGCCTTGTTAATCTAACCCACTGAAATTAATGAAATATGTATAAATGTCTAGTGTAATTGTTAGCAGTAGTGTTTTAGTAAGGCTTAATTTAGACTCCACTGTAATATCTCATCACAAGTCTGATACAAAAGTTAACCAGAGCTGGCACTTTTAATCATATGCTCAGATTGAAGAGCAGGGCAAAAGAGTGTACTCAGAACTAGGGTATGACCTTAATTGTTAATGAAATGCAGCGATTTTTGTGAGAAGCCAAAAGCACAACATGAATATGGTAATTGTTCCAGCAGAAGTGTGTACAATGCAAGAGGTCATGATTTTAAGTATGCTGTGTGAAAAGCACACTTGGATTCATATTTCAAGGTTATATAAGAATTGGCCCATATGTTGCAAGTAGACATTATTTAGTAGGAGGTTAATACAATTAATAAAAATTAGAAGTATTAACTCATGATTAGTAGTTAACAAGTGGCATAAATAAAACTAATCTGCTACATCAAGAAGATAGATTATTTTATTCCCATAATATTTAATCATATAAAAGTGTTTCATCATAATTTTGTATTTTCAGTTTCTTCCTGTGTACATTATATTTAGTTCATCAACTCAACTAAATCCAATCCTAGGCTCATAAAAAATAAAGGAAGATGAATTTCAAAGAATGCAATAGCCAATGATGTGGAAATGTATAGCCCAAGTTATTTTCTTTTCATATCATGTAAATCATTCACCTTTCATTGTTTTCCTTATAATTACAAAATAACATATTATTTTGTTCTTGTTCAAAACTGTTCTTCACTTGATGGAAATTTTAAATCTTTTCCAATTTCTCTTATGATAAAGGCTCCTATGAAGACTGTATGAAACATTTTGTATGATTATATGTTTTTTATTTTTCTTGGGTTAATATTAAGTGGTTGAATGGCAATGTCAGGCAATAAGTCTGTGTTCAAGATAATTAGATTTCAATATAAATAATACAACATAAAAATAAAGACATAATCACATGAGCATTTAATAGACACAGAAACATCATCTGATAAAGTTCAGCATGCCTTTATGATAAAATTCCTGAAGAAAAATGGAATAAAAGGAATATATCTCAGGCTAATGAAGTATGTATATGATAAAACTATAGCTTAAATTTAACTAAATTTGCAGTAAAACTTAGAGCATTTCTATTTAACTTTTTAATTTTTCATTCACATTTATTAAGGGATTTGGCTTAGGTTATCGATAACTTGATTGGGTTTATGACAGTTTTATACATTTCAACACCCAATCTGTGATATACGCTCCTATTCTTCTTTGTGCACTCTTTCCATCTAAATCCTTCTCTCTTCTCCATTCCATATTCCTTTTTACCTCATCTTTATAATCTCCCTAGATAACGAGTCTTTAAACACTTTGGATACTGAAAATAGGAAAACTACCCCATTTACTCTTCTCACACTGACTTTTTAAATCAGTTGATCTAATACTAATGCCTATCATGGTATTGCCTGTCCTTACCTTCAAATTCTAACTCAACTAGCTGATATATGAATAACTGAACGAAACAAGGATATCAACACCAGATATGACAGAATTCAGTACAGTTAGAAATAGTCAGAAATGTTCAAACTGAAATATTAGAAATGAAAAGTAAATCAAACTAAGTAAAATTTTCAGTTATAGTAAAAAAAAATAGGTCAATGGAGGACAGAATAACAAGTGTGGAAGACAAATGGGTTAGTTAGAATATTCAACAATAGCAATGACAAAAAATGAGAAAGTTTGAGTGCAACATATGAGATTGTGGGACAAATAGAAAGGCCACATTTATAAACCATGATGTGTGGTGATACTTTATTTGTGCTGAAATGTGATTTTATTTGTATGTTAATAAATAAGGATTGCCTGGAGATCAGAAGTCATAGCGAGCCAGGTACAGCAGAGTCAGGCAGTGGTGGCACACGCCCTTAAACGGATCACATGGCAGGCAGAGCCTCTGTGTGGTCAAGGACACAGCCAAGCGACACGAGCCTTTAATCCCAGTACCAACCATAGAGACCTGGAGGTCTGTATAGACAGGCAGTGATGAGGAAGTCATGTGGCTGGGCTTAGAGTCAATGAGAAGGCAGAACAGAAAGGCAGTAAAAACACAAGTCAGACAGGAAGAAGTTCTCTGTGTGGAAGCTACTGTGTGGTGGTAAGCTAAGGCTAGTTGTGGCTATTCACTCTGATCCCTTCGGCTATTACCTCTGTATTTGGCTCTGTGTTTCTTATTTAATAAGACTATTTAGATATTTGTCCACAATGATGAAAGCAGAGAAGAAATTAAGGTAAATGACTAAATCATAAGAGAAACGTCCCCACATGTAGGTAAAAACATGGGCATACAGATTCAGGAGGCACTGAGAATGCAAGATCAAAAAATATTCACCAATGGCCTATTATAATTAAAATCCTAAGCCTGGAGAAGAAAGAAAAAACACTGAGAATTTGGGAGAAGAGCACCAGGTAACATGCAAAGGTAACCCACCAAAACTAGCATACATTGCAATAGAAATCCAAAAGGCCAAGAGGGCAGGGAATGACATATCACATGTTATTAAAGACAATAACTGTCAGTATAGATTTGCTATGTCCAGTGAAGTGACTCATTACAATGATGCAGAGAGAAAATTTTCCATAACACAAAGCATACAAATTCATAATCATTAAGCAAATACGAAACAACTGTTTTGAAGTGCAACAAATTAGACTTCAAGTCAAAATAAGTCAGAATACCATTGTTAAATTTCCCTCCATTACTCTTGAAATGGGTCAGCAGGAAACAGTGCTTGTCATCCAAGTCTGATAAGCTGAGTTGGACACCTGAATGACACTGTGGAAGGAGGGAACCAACAATTGAAAACTGTCCTCTGACCTTCATATAAAAACTGTGGCACATACACACCCACATGTATGTACATGTGTATGCATGGGTATACACAATAATCAATAATAATAATCTAAAATAAAATTGTAAAAATTAAAATAAAATGTAAAAAATTTAAATAAAATTTGTAAAAATTGACTAATGGAAGAATCTAGTAAAGAATGTATTCAATATATAATTGCATCAAAGCAAACATTACCAGATAAAAAGACAAATTAATCCCAACACAAGCAAAGTGAGTAACTGGGATACCCCACTCTGATCAATAGAGTGGTCATCCTGGCAAAATATAGATAAGTATCTGAATTAATTAACATCATAAAATTAATTAATCTAACAAGCACCTGCTGAGTATTTTATGCTAAGTCTCCCTAATACACATGCTTGTATTCTGCCAATGGAAATTTTCATAAAATAGGTTACATATAAATAGTACAAAGCAAACCTTAGGAAAGACAGAAAAATGTAAAAAATAGCATGTCACATATGATTATATTGTGATAAAATGAAATTGAACAATAAGATAAACAAAAGAATATTCACAGACTCCTGCTGATTGAATAATACAGCATTGAATGATGCATGGAGCATTGAAGAAATCAGGAAGAAATTCTGAATGCTTAGACTACAAGAAAAATTAAAATGCAACATAGTGAGGCCTCTGAGATACAATGACAGCATCATTGAAGGTGATGTTTAAATCAACAAGTGCCTTTTTTTTTTTTTTTTGGTTTTTCGAGACAGGGTTTCTCTATGTAGTTTTGGTGCCTGTCCTGGATCTCGCTCTGTAGACCAGGCTGGCCTCAAAACCACAGAAATCTGCCTGGCTCTGCCTCCCGTGTGCTGTGATTAAAGGTGTGCACCACCACCACCACCCAGCTCCTTTATTTCAAAAAAGGAAAAATCAATCAGAATTCAAGTAAATGCCATAATGTCCCTTAGCAATTGAAGCAGTAATCAACAACTCTCCCCTGTTGTTGCAGACAGCATCTACATAACTCACTGGACATGGAGAAGTCAATCTGGTGCCTACCCAGAGCCTTCACCCCTCTGACTAGTGTGTGTTGATAGTCCTGGAAGATTCTCTGCAGCTTCCAAAGGAGGAAGATAAAGAGCAGCCCCGCTGCAATCCCTGAGATCTACAACAGTGACCTGACTGAAAGGTGCACTGGTGTAACAGGGGCACAAGCTCTGAGGGAGGAACCAGCCACTATCTGATTGGAATTGAGATGCACTCCATGAAATGGAACCCATCTCTGAGACAGCTCAGGTTTCCAAGAACCTGAGACTAGGTAGGTTATGGACCTATGGGAAAATAAGCCTAAGGGAACACAGTAATAAAATGACTCCTAACAACATTATGATGTGTTCATAGATTAATAACTTGCTCAGCTCTCATCAGAGAAGCTTCTACCTGCAGCAAATGGGAACAAAAACAGAGAGCCACAATGGGACAGTATGCAGAAAGTGAAAGACTTCATTACACTCCCTCCTAAATGGGATGTCTCCATCAAATCCCTACCCTCATGTCTCGAACCGTGCAGAAGAGGAGGAAAGATTGAAAGCCAGTGAAAATGGAGGAAACGAAGGAAAGAAACCCTTCTAAACAAAGCAGGACTGACACGCATACAAACTCGGGGAAACTATAGCAACATGCCAGGACCTGCACTGGTCTAAGCCAGATAGGGTCCCAGAATGGAGAGGGAAAGTGGACACAAGCTCCAATTCCCAAGCCAGAAGCTATCTCCAATCGATAAGCACTTTCAAAGGAAAAATTAGTCTTCTCCAATGGAGTGTCAATGAGTATACAAAGTACACTTAAGACTCCATGCCCAACAGTAGATGGCCAACACAAAACAAACTCAGTGATAATTTTATTGGTTCTTTGTCTCATTATTCTTTGTCCAGGCATCTTTTCATCATTCTATTTTTCTTCCTTAAATGTCTTAGCATATACATATATATGCAAATATATATTATGGTTTCCAGTTTTGTGTTTTTATGGGGTTTCTGTGTGTTACAACTTGTGTGGCTCTCATTCTGTATGTATTTCTTCTGCTTTTTCTTTGGCTCTTTTTAAATGTTTCATCCTATTCCCAATGCTTGTTATTATTTTATCTTACTTTATTATTTTTCATGCCTGTTTATATTTTAATAAGAGAGAGAAAGAAAGGTGTTGATTGGGGTGGGTATAGAGTTAGGAAGTATCTGGAAATAGTTAGTGGACCAGAATATATTGTATTAAAAAAGAAAGAAAAGAAGGAAGGAAGGAAGGAAGGAAAGAAAGATCTCCCCACTCTTAAAAACTCCAAGTACAGATGGATTCCCTACTAAATTCTAGTAGATTTATAAAGCAGACTAACCCCAATGATCCTCAATATGAGGTAGCATAGCTGAATTGGCAGCAGTGAAATATTTCGTGAATGTGCATAGACAAAAATAAACTGAACCTCAAATACAGACTGAATCCAGTACATTTCCAGCCGTCCTTTCTCATGTGGAATCTTCACTGTAGCCTTTGGTCTGAACACATAGCATGAGCCCAGGCCATAACACTATGTAACATCAGCTAATGCTGTCTGAAATTCCTCAAGTCAGATTCAAGACTAAGGGCCAATATGAACTGCAGTGTTTTTACAGTGCATACACAGAAATACAATGCTTTAATTGTAGAAAACATCTACTTTTAATACTTTGCCATTGTCACTACTGAGCCTATAAGTACCAATTTAACATATCTTTGTATTGTATTATATTAGAATGTTTGATTTGAAAAATTGCTACATGAAGCTAGTTGGTGGTGGTCATGCACGCCTTTAATATCAGCACTCAGGAGGCCTGGGCAGGAAGATCTCTGTGAGTTCAAGGCTAGCCTGGTCTGCAGAGAAAGTTCCAGGACAGCCAAAGATCCACAGAGAAAACCTCCCTCAAAAAAAAAAGAAAACAAAACAAAACAAAAGAAAGAAAAGAAAAGGCTACATGAGATGATGGATGGAGTTTTTTGAGAATATTCTTAAATGAATTTTGGATTAGGATAGAATTTCCAACAATTTCTTAATTTGCTTTGTTATAACAAGGAGACTGTGAAAGCAGCAGGTTTGAGAAAGAGCATGACAGATATTTAGCCTGCAGAATGGACCTTATTAGGAGAGAGAGCCTCATGATTATGGGGTCAGGATTATGACTTGAGGCCTAAGATAGAACTTCATATCAGAGACATTAAACATTAGGGGTCTTAATGGGAGAGTGGGATTTAACACCCAAACCATAGGGGAGCTTCCTTGAGAGCCAGAGTTTAAAATAAGAATAAATGAGACAGTCACCATGGAAAACTAGATGGTATGATCTGAATAAGAAAGAGCATTCAGAGACATTCCCAGAACAAAGAAAACACCTAACTTATCTAGCTTTCAGGAATATGTGGAAAGTTCAACACCACATGATGTACATGCCAAGAAGATAATTGATAGGAATATAAATAAATTTATCTTTCAGCTACAAGGCAGAGGGACTGGATTTAATACTCCCCACTTCGCACTGAGAACTGTGTGCTCTGGCTTTCACACTGGAGTCTAACAGGTACAGACAGGTGTGGCTTGATTTTTAGGTCTTAGATCTAACACACCTCAAATATACTTCTCTCTTTCTCTACCCTATATTTATGCAACATGACATTAGCAATTATAAAATGATAGCATCAATTAACTGGAAGACAAGGAACAAGCTATCTTGTAGTATCAATATTCAGCTAAGATTAATTCGTAATTATGTAAAAATAATTTATGTAAAAATAAATGCATCTCATTCAAATTGTATATGAATTTTGTCTTCATCTTTTATAAGTTATAAGATTATAGTTATACCAAAATGTTTTAAAGTAGGTCTCACTATGTCTAATAAGTAAAGGTTTTATTTGCATTCCAGATTTATAAACCTACATACCCGGGGTCACTTTTTTAAAATTTATTTTATTTCATTTATTTGTTTTTTAAGAAACACATTCCAGGATGAGAAAACTTTAAGAAATCCTGATCTTAAGTATACAGAATGATTCCAATCTCACACTTTTTCTTCATGTACTCTAATCTTAGTTGAGCATGCCCAGCAGTTTACATCTGAAAATGAGCATGCTCAGAGATGTGAATATTTCCAAAGTGCATTTCCTTATGAACATGGATAGTCTTCCCCAATAAAATCTCAATATCTCCTTGTTAAGCAAAAGCCGTGCTTTGGCACTGAATCCCTGGGCTCTCCTACCTCCAGGTGAAGAAAACTGTTCTAATACTTTGGCCTTGATTGTTTTGGCAATGAACTTACCGAAATTCAAAGCCACTGAGCTCTGTCATAGAAATGACTCCAAGAGTGAACCACTGCAACTCTACCTAATAACTGAGACATAAAATAATGTAAAAAGCTTTGTCTGTGATAAAACAATATTTGGGGTTTCCAGGTTCTATTACAACACACCAAAAGTATGATTAATGTTATCTACGCCTAGCCTATGAGATGTCCCTAGGATGCAGAAACTGTGTTAGATTTGCAAAAGGTCTGTCCAAGCCTACTTTCTATTGACATTTTGAAGAGTAATTTTTAAATAAGACAACCAGCAGAAAAAATGATAAAAAGGTTTCTCTTGGATTCTTGGAAATTTGTGAGTTTTCTCACTTCTAGCATGCTTCTTAGTGAACCAGCATAATACAGCTAGCAGAGAATGGGATCAACAAGAACTACAAAATGGTAGAGACTTAAACAGAAAAATGAATGCATGTCACATGTTGATAAAAAGTTATAGCTCCCAAGTTTGCAAAAAAGTGATTTAATCCAATGTAAGCCATTGTTTCCCCAAATGTAACCATTTACCTGAGTTTCTACTAAGGCTAAACTGCCTAACTTGCTGCAACTTTCTTCATCTATTCTTCCTACTCATTCTAAATTCTCTTCAATGACTCTCACAGACTTCTGAGATTATTCATGAGATCCTTCCTTCAGTATATCTTGAATTCCACTCATTTGGCTGCCCTGTTCTCACAAGGAAGCAGTCCCTAGAGAAACTGAAGCCTGTATTTTGTTCTTGGCTTAATCTTTCCCCAGAAAATTACACCACAGAATTTTCTAATAGTGGCCCTCTGTCTGCATCTAGTACCTGCACAGCTTCCTTTCTTGGGCAGACAATATTTGTTGTTTGTATGTTTGTATAAAGTACACAGCATTAATGTGTAGGATAGTATGAGAGCACAATGAGATGTACAGACATGAAGAAGGGCAAGACCCTTGACTCAAAGCTGAGAGTAGGACAGGAGCTGAGGATGGGACCAAAGGAAAGGAGGTATAGAGCAGGCTCCCAGGCTGTGCTACAGTGATCTGTAGGAGTGGGGCTAGGCAAGAGCTAGAGTCCAAGAGTCTGTTTTGCTTTCAGAGAAGAGTTGGAGAGGTCTGCAAGCTTGCAGTGGCAGTGGTTGGGGAATGAGTTATACTTTTGTTTTCCTTAGCCTTAGGAACAACTTCCACCAATGAAATTCTAGCCAAGTTCTTTCCCTATTTGGTCTCAAGGTACTTAGAGTTGGGAACATACATGTCAGAGTCAATGAAGCAATACATGTCATATGTAGCAGCAATAGAAACCATCTTGCTGATGGTATGGAATATCTGCATATTATTCACACCAAATCACTGCTAGAGTTCTTCAGGGAGGAACTCCTAGACCTATGCCACATGCAGCCTTGGTCCAGCCACTTCTTGCCTTGCCTCCTCATATTTATTCAGGACTTTATCCCTGTACAGCTTGGTTCAGTTACACACAGGCTCCTTGAAGGCCTCCAGCTGGTACTTGAAGTGCTCCATGTGCTGGCAGACGGCCATCTCAATCTTAGTGAAGAATATTTATTTATGTATTATAAACTATTTAAAAATATTTTCTATATAACTTTTGTGGATATGGCATTTGCTGGGTATTTAGAATAATATAGAAATGGATGGCTTGATTTTATCCATTTATAAGTAGAGTGCTTCTTTGAACATGTTATAGTGTATATATTATAAAACAATAGCCTTCAAATGCCAGAGTCAATTTTGTAATTTTACTTATCATAACATGTATGTAGAAATATATTATCTTGTTTTTAGCAGATTTTACTTTTGTATAATTTTATAGAAATATAAAATTATGCATTTGTCACATAACTATAAATATGTATATAGACATCTAGAACATATATAGTCATAAACTGAAATTAGATTCAGATTTTATTAGCATTGACTGAAGATAATTACATTCCAGTTGATATGTTAATTATCATTTCATACCTTGTCACATCCTTTATCTTCTTTGGACTTCACAAGAAAACCTTATTCTACATTAAACATATAAGAAATAAATACATAAATGATTTATCCAGATTTCTCATGGGAATTAATATTCTAGAAAGTTCCTCCCATAATTGACCAGGATCAGGGAAAGAGAAGCCTATGGATAAATGCACGTTATAAATAAAACTAATTGGTGGATGGTGAAAGATAGTAGAGCCTGGACAAAGAACACTGCACTATTACCTGTAAATTTTAAAGAAAACAGTTGATTTTTGACTGCCCAAGGAGGGAAGACAAATGGAAATGCAAGAGAGGGTGCATTAATGATAAACATCATAGGGTAAGAGATGAGTCACATTCATAAATACTGAAGGTTACATTTAAAAGGTGAACAGCAGATTCAACTTAGAACACTCCTTCTGTCTCTTACTAATGGTACACAAACAAAATAGAAAAGGAAAGATCTCAAAAGAAGAACCATAGTCAAAATTTCCTACTGCAATTAGCCAAGTTGCTTGAAACAAAAACAGGGACATGGACCAGTGCTGTGGGATGGTCTTTAATCCAAAAAACAACTGTTAAACTTACATATTTTATATCAATATGGATTTAGTTTATTGATACAAATTTAAAGTTAATTTTGTTATATTATATATTTTTTTTCTGTATGCTGTGAATATGTGTTGCTACCATTGGTTAAAAAAAGAAGATGTTTTGACCTAAGGCAATACAGATTATAGCCAGATGGGAAATTCAAAAGAGATACAGGGAAAAGAAAGGTGGGGTAGAGAAGATGCTGTGAGTCACCAGGGGAGCAAGATGTAATGGAACACAGGTAAAGTAGTAAGACATGTGACAATACAAAGATTAATAGAAATTGGTTAATTTAAGATGAAAGAGCTAATTAATAATAAGCTTGAGTCAAAAGGCAAACAGTTTGTAGTTAGTATAAGCCTCTATGTCTTTATTTGGGACCAAGTGTCTGCGGGACACAGAAATATTTCTGTCTACAATTAGCGCACAGACATTTGGCAAGAATTTCCAAATAAAACCTTAGAGATTAAAAATGGTTTTAAAATGGAGCTAAGATCAGCTTCCTAGTTCAGGTCTCACTACAGGCAATGGTACAGAGACATGCCACAGTGGGCTTCACCAGCAACATGGCAGACTCTCATGGTCTCTTATGGGCTGCAGTACAAAGAGGCTTCCCCCAGACACTGCCTGTGGGCTTGGGAGCACAGCCAGAGGCTTAACGACACATGCCAGCTACTTAATACTGCTTCCCAGAATTGGGGAGGTAAGCATTACTTGTTGGTTCCTGCACCATGCTGGAAAGTCTGAGCATGATGGAGCCAGCAGCCCGTCCTAGTCATGAAGCTTAGCAGTTTAAAAACCCTCAGAAAAGGATTAAAGATCCACAATAAAACAGATTCATATAGAAAAAAAACCCTCTAAACGGGTTACAGTGTGTTTAAAAATATACATAGGCTTGGAAGAGAAAAGAAAAAGG
>CABHPQ010151880.1:0-45953 GCA_902168405.1 Peromyscus aztecus
GACGGTGAGCACTACAAAAAACATAACAAACTGTTACCAAATTGTCTTTATGAACTCATGGAAGACTCCAATGATTATATAACAATGACATTTACTTTAAAATAAATTAATACTCATTGTGGCTAACTCTACATTAAATATACTTGAATAAAACTGACATTTGTGGATATTTTAATATAGACATTTTTAAGACATTATTTTTTATAATTTAATTTAATTTTACATATCAGTCATGGATTCCCCTGTCCTCCCTCCTCCCTCTCCCCCTCCCCCCAGCCCAACCCCCATTCTCATCTCCTCCAGGGCAAGGACTCCCCTGGGGATTCAGCTCAGCCTGGTAGATTCAGCTGAGGCAGGTCCAGTCCCCTCCTCCCTTTACCCAGGCTGAGCAAAGTGTCCCTGCATAGGCCCCAGGTTCCAAACAGTCAGCTCATGCACTAAGGACAGGTCCAAGTCCCACTGCCTGGGGACCTCCCAAACAGTTCAAGCTAATCAACTGTCTCACTTATCCAGAGGGCCTGATCCAGTTGGGGGCTCTTCAGCTATTGGTTCATAGTTCATGTGTTTCATATTGCAAACTCTTTAAATATTTTGTAAAATGTTGATCATGTGATTGATTTCACAAGTAAGGAAAATGAGTAATCAGCTTCTGTGCTGGTTACTTGTGGTCAAGTTGACATAACCTAGAATTTGTTCAAGAGAAAGAGACACAGGAGAGTAATTTCTTACTTCAAAATAATCTCTGGCACGTCTCTACATGCTTTCTTCATTATCTATCATGTGTGAGGGCTCAGCCCACTGTGAGCAATGATTCCTCTGGCCTAGTGGTCCTGTACTTTAGAGGTGCACTAAAAAAGCTAAGAAAAGCAGGTGGAGCAGTCACTGAGCAGCACTCCTTCATGGTTTCTGCATCATTTCCTGCCTTCAAGTTCCTGCCTTGAGTTGCTGCCCTGGCTATTCTCAGTGATGAGGTGGAACCTGTGTGTCAGGTGTACCCTGCCCTGTAGCTAGAGTTTTCCTGCCTTGCCCACAGTCAGGACAAATCTTTGTCACCCGCCAGTCCCACAGCGGCTCAGACCCAACCAAGTAAACACAGAGACTTATATTGCTTACAAACTGTATGGCCGTGGCAGGCTTCTTACTAACTGTTCTTATAGCTTAAATTAATCCATTTCCATAAATCTATACCTTGCCACATGACTCGTGGCTTACTGGCATCTTTACATGCTGCTTGTCCTGGCGGTGGCTGGCAGTGTCTCCCTCCACCTTCCTGTTCCTCCTCTCTGTTAGTTCCTCCTATACTTCCTGCCTAGCCACTGGCCAATCAGTGTTTTATTTATTGACCAATCAGAGCAACACATTTGCCATACAGAACATTCAACAGCACTGCCCCCACTCCATAATGCACGCTCGTGCACATGCACACACGAGCACGCACGTGCGCGCGCACATACACACACACACACACACACACACACACAATCTAGGATAAAATACTTCTTTCTTTCTTTTCATTCCTGTAGTGAAATTGCTGTGATGAGGAAATCAATAATCTTTATGCACAAGGTGATACCAAATTTATGACTTTAGATTAAAATAAATGCCCCATTAATTAACAATGTTGGGCATGTGAACAAAACACAATTTATTAAAATATATGAATCAAAACACTAAGTGATGTGTAAAAAGAAATAATGGTAAAATTGTGAAATCATATTATATACAGAGATTCAATAATTGATGAAAATTTTATTATACTCAGGTAAAAAAATGAAATCCATACCTCAAATCACTGTTATGAAGGAATTTGAACATGATCCTTGAAGGCCCCTTGGACACATGAGTGAAGCAATGGAGAGCAATGTCACTGAATAAAATGAACATCAATATTATATAGTTTAGGCTCCTTAGGTATACACAATGACATTGCCACCATTTTCAGTGACAATTATTGTTGGATTAGATGATATGCAATAGAGAAACTATACTTCTGCTGAGGGAAATGCATGATACCATAATGCAATGTAAAGTTAATGTGAGACATATGCTCCTGACTTCTGTTGCAAATAAAGGAAAGCCTTGAATATAATAGGAACCATGTGACTTACTCAGTCATACTCTACCAACATGTAAAAGCCAGATTATAAACCTGCACTTACCATTGGTTTTCCCTAAGTTCCCCCACAAGACACTGTGCTTCCTCTTGAACACTCCATGCTCCTTTTTCCCATGCCCAAATTCCGCAGTGTCGTGAGGGAAAAACGTCGCATGTCTTTCCATATATTCCCATTGCTAAAAGTGATTCCTGAACAAATGGGAAAAGAAACTAGAGTGTAGATCCCAGAGACAGAAGAGGAAGCTGAATGGTGGCATGTAGTTGAAGTTTTTCTGTGTCCACCTGGCTCCTGTGTCCTTGCATTTCCGCAGGCTCTCAGACCCAAATAAACACACACAGGCTAATATTATTTAAAACTGCTTGGCCGTTAGCTCTGGCCTACCATTAACTAGCTCTTACACTTAAACTCAGCCCATTTCTGTTAATCTAGATGTTGCCACATATTCTGTGGCTTTATCTGTGTGCCTGTATCATGCTGCTCCCTGGATGGTGGGTTGATGTCTCCCGACTCAGCCTTCCTCTTCCCACAATTCTCTTCTCTGTTTGTCCTGCCTATACTTCTTGCCTGCCCCCAGCATTTTATTTATACAGAGCAATATCCACAGCAGTGGCAGCCATAGTCCCACCCTGTGCCTGAGGAACAAGCTTGTCCTCTGCTTTCCATTCTCCGGCTCACCATGGATACTGCCCAGAATGCACATAAGCACATGCATACTTACCGAGGCCATTAACAACTTTATCCACAGCCGGGAGCCTTACTTTTCCAGAAAACTCCTCCCCATGATCAATTAGTGCTTCTTTCACTGCCTCATAGCCATGCAATACCACAGTGGGCTGTGTGCCAAAATACAGAGTAAAGACAGGGCTGTAGGATTTTGAGAACTGGAAACAGGAAAAAAAAAAGTAAATACTAATAAAAAAATGTTGCCTCATTCTCCATATAATCAATCTCATTGAGGCTGATTTATTACTGTATTTTAACATTTTTATTCAGGCAAACTCAGGTTCAAATGTTTCTAATATATATCATGATGATGATTATCACTTATGAATGTTCAACAATGTCCCAGGCAAATACCCAGACAGTTGACCCATAGATGACAATGAATCATCATATCAAGATATTTGCCAGGTCTCTTGTCCTTATTTCATAAAGAAACTAAAATTAAAGAATTCCACATTCTTTTTCTGGACCCTATTATATTGCGGTTGTAGACCAGCCTTCAGCCACTTGGGAATTGAGGGGGGATCCATGGAATTTGAACTAAATGCTCAACTGACTTATTTATCTGAAGGAGTAAAACTTAATTCTATGGGGTCAGTGAGGAGGGCAAAACTTAATTCTATGGGACAGGTGAAAAGGGGAAAATATGCACATGCTTTTACTCACACACATACACACACATTTCCAACATGTCAGGATATCATCTAGGGTACTGAAGAATGCCCAGCCTTCAGCAGGTCAGAGAAACTGAAAAGGAGATACAGAGTAGGCAAACTACTGGACAAACAAATGACACACAAGGACTTTTATGAGGGCCAAAGCTTAGTTCTTCATTTTATTATTCTTTCTATTGCTTGTTCTACTCTATTCTTTTCCTGTTCTGTTCTTCTACCCTGATGTTTCACACTGTGGCTAGAGTTTTCCTGCCTTGCCCACAATCAGGATAAATCTCTTTCACCTGCCAGTCCCACAGCCGCTCAGACCCAACCAAGTAAACATAGAGATTTATATTGCTTACAAACTGTATGGCCGTGGCAGGCTTCTTGCTAACTGTCCTTATAGCTTAAATTAATCCATTTCCATAAATCTATACCTTGCCACATGGCTCGTGGCTTACTGGCATCTTTACATGCTGCTTGTCCTGGCGGTGGCTGGCAGAGCCTCCCTCCACCTTCCTGTTCTTTTTATTCTCTCTGTTAGTCCCGCCTATACTTCCTGCCTAGCCACAGGCCAATCAGTGTTTTATTAGCAACACATTTGCCATACAGAACATCCCACAGCATTTCCCTTCTGCATCTCTTTATTTTTTTACCTTACAGCTTACATCCCAACAACTAAATCTTTCCAGGAGTATAAAACTTACAATGTTGTTACATTCCATTTTTAGATGAATAATTACAATGAATACAGGTGAAAAATAGCATGTTTTCCATATCTCTTACATTATTAAACATTTTATGTATTACAGGTATTCAAGTTGTTCCATAAACCCACATAAATTCATACCCAAGCAACTTGTTATATATAAACACAGTGTAAGCAGCCAAGGTATTTTTCTCAGCCAGTTCTTTTGCTGGCAGGCTGCATTTTCTGGTTACAAAGAAAGGATCAATCACTTTATTCTTTATCTCAAAAGGTAATCTAATAAGAAATCTTAAAGAATCACAAATCTAAACTTTTACATATGGAAAACAATTAGTTAGCTCTACTTTAAATCTTCAGGGTGCATATACACTCATCAAGTATTTTATACTGCAAAGCTGAGGACAGAAATGGGTACAAGAAATTAATAATGATCCTTGATCACCAACCTATCCTAGAAAGAAATGTATCTCAGCCAGCAATAGCCAGGCTGCCATTGTCTATGTTCCCTGACCTCAACAAGTCCCTTGTTCAACTATTAAAAGTGTGTCTTTATAAACTTTAAATTGTCCCTCAAATTTTTCTACCTCAAAGCCATTGACAAAAACATCTTAACCTAACCTTAAGTCATTATTTAAACTTTGTTTTAGTTGTGATGCACACTAAAACCCACAAAAATATCTCCCAACATTAAGATGAAAAGAACTTGAGCTAACTTAGCTTCTTGGATTCAATTGTTTTTCTTAATCATTAACCCAAACCACAGTCTATACAGCTCCTCAAGAGAAAAACATTAAATCCTAGCTGTGTGACACTACCTTGGTCCTATTTCCTATCCTCTGAAGCCCCTACTTCAATCCACCTGGACAGCACCTTGTCAGACAATTTCCAAGGCAGCAGACAACCTTAGGACACCTGTGTACCTCAGAAGTCGCCCCCCCCTCCCCACAAGAGTCAATCGATGCCCATCAAATCAGCTGGAAGCAGTTTTTCTGGGAGAAATGATGCCCCATTCCTGTTCACCTGCTTTTTTATAATAAGCAAAAAATTTGGAATGTTAAGATTCTGCTGCCACTCCAGCTGCATGACGGCACATGTGTAGTTCAGTAGCTAAGCAAGGGGTCTTATGTCATACGTCATTTGTGTGCTGCGTGATTGCACAAATGTGCACAGTGTGGTCACGCAATCAGTGCATGTGTGGCATAGTTCTGTAAGCCCACCTGTGCATGTGCATGGGAATCCTTAAAAAGCAGGACACAGAGTCCTCTTCTCTCTTCTCTGCTCTCTCTTACCCCACTATCTTTTCTTTCTCTCTCTGCTCTCTGCTCTCTGCACATGCTTCTGCCCCAGGCCTGATTCTTTTGTTCCCTCCCCCACTGCCCTGCCCCAAATAAAGCTCTGATACTGGGTTTTGTCATGGCTTGTGCCTCATGACCTTTCCGCATGGTAACCAGTGCTGCCATTATATTTTTTTTAAAACAACAACAGGATCAGCTGTGAAACTCCTGTAGAAAACTAGCAAGCTCTATAATAATGAGCAGAAATTTCAGGTCACCACAAATAATCACAGTCTAGTTTTCATCCCCTGTTACCAAAAACCCAGAGAGTAGGTCTCATAGAAGCTGCACTACAGTATCCAACATCTATGGGGGAAACAGTTTGTTATCACGCAGTGTTCTTGGCCCCAGGCAGAGGCTTTATAAAAATGAAAATAGATAAGGAAACTCTTACTTATATTTGATCACACTGTAAATGTCTTTTATTTCCTGTGTGAATCCTTGCCCATAGATATTTACTTCAAATCAGGCACCAGTCAGTTCTTCAGAGTCCAGCATGACTGGCTAATCCTAGTACCAGTAAGTACATAAATTCTGACTCATTGATGAACTATTCCAAACTTTTGATCTTCAACCAAAAATAATGGAAAATAATTGCAAAGCAAAGATGTGAAGAAGCAAAAAAACATTCAGAACATAATGATTTATGTTATAAAGTGCAATGACCTCAATGTTCTTCTATCTGAAATACATTACTCAATACAAAACTCATGACCAGAACAAGAGGCAAGAAGCAGAAGAAACACAAAGCTTTACAAGATTTTGATGTTAATGATAATTTTAAACAAGATTGTATCCAGTATTTCATTAAAAACTACATGAGATCTCTCCCCCTTCTCAAAGTACTATAAGAGCATAAAGCATACTTACATTGGTAAAGGATTTCTGAATGTTCTTCACATCTATCTGGAGGAAATTGCCAATAATTGGCAGAGGCATGGGGACAGGAGGGAGCTTCCCTCTCCCAGAGCTCTGTCTCCAGAGTGAGAGGAGAAGCAGACATGAGACAGTGAGCACCAGGACCAGGACTGGATCCATGAGACCCTTCTTATTGAGACAGCTGTGATCAGGAGCAGAGAGCTTATATGATGAAGCTGCAGAATCAATAATTTACTCTTTGGAACATTGCTGACTACTTAACTAAACAATGTTTAATCTCTTGTCCAAATACACTTTGCCCCAATGATGATACAAAACAAGTTCTTCCTCAAAATTATCCTTTATGGAGTTGCCCATTAGAGATTTTTGGCTTAATTTTATTGGATAGCAAAAAGTATTTCTGATTAAAAAGAACATGTTTTACCTGGTCAGATACTCTTACAATATTTTAATTAATATTTAAATAGTAGTTTTGCTTCTGAAGTTATATTATAATTACAAAATTTCCCCTTTCTTTTCTTTGTCCAAACCCTCCTGTATGTATGTGTGTGTGTGTGTGTGTGTGTGTGTGTGTGTGTGTGTGTGTGTGTATTCAATGATTTCTCAAATTCATCACCTTGATTCTCATTAATGTTTAGTATACTCATACTTGAATATACATATATATTCCTAAATATATAAATACAGTCTGCTAAGTTTGTATAATGTGGATGGCATGTATGTTTTCAGTGTTTACCAATAAGTATTGTGTAACCAGTTTGTGTGCTCTGTCCTGTACACATTATTTCTCTCTCTCTCAACATTGCTTAGTTCACAGTTGACTTGTACTTCTTTGTGTAGGTTTGAGACATTCCTGAGCTTTCCTTCTCCTGTGCAAGTGTGTTTATTGGTGTTGTCTAAATGATAGGCTATTTTTAGGTAGTCAGGTGAAATTATATGGGTGTAGTTGCTGAAATTCCTAGGAGACACAATCACTTGAGGTTTTTGTTTTGTTTTGTGTTTGGAGATGAATGAATTTTCCTCAAAATTCCCCATTCTCAGTTTATTGTCCATGCTGCAATTTGTTTTATAACTATTTTATGTGCCATATTAAGTATGTTTCTTGCTGAATAAAATCTTACTGTGTAATTCAGGCTTATATTTAATTGACAAATTTTCTTCTACTACTTGGTCAATTATATAGGCACACAACACAATCCCCATGTTCAATTGTGTTTTTATTTGTTTTTATTTTTATTATTTATTTATTTATTTATTTATTTATTTATTTATTTATTTATTTCACAGCCCTGTGACATTTTTCCCTCCCTGTTGTCTTCCCAGTCCCTTCACTTCTACCCCTGTCCCCACCACCCATTCCAATCCTCTTGTTTCTAGTACTTTTTTAAATTAACTATTTTTTTTCATTTATTTTACATCTCGGTGGCAGCTTCCTCTCCCCTTTCCCCCACTCCCTCCCTCCACCTCCCTTCTGCACCCCTCTCTGATCAATCTACCCTTCTTCACCTCTATTCAGGAAAGAACAGGCCTCCATGGGTGCCAACAAAGTTTGTCATCTCAACTTGAGTTAGAACTAAGCTCTTCTCATTGTATTAAGCCTGGACAAAATAAATCCAGCATTAGGAACAGGTTCCCAAAATCCATCCAAAGTATTAGACACAGACCCTGCCCCCACTGCCAGGATTCCCACAAGTACACTAAGCTGCATAACCATCACACTTATGTAGAAGGCATATGCCAGTCCCATGAAGTTCCTTAGCTATTGGTCCATAGTCTGTGAGCTCCCAAGAGCAGGCCAGATGCATCTGTGGGTTCCCTTCTGGTGATCCTCACCTCATGGCTTATACAATCCTTTTTCCCTTTCTCAACAGGATTACCTGGGCTTGGCCTTGAGCTTGACTCAAGGTTTCCAACAGTTACTGGATAAAGGCTCTCCAATGACAATTGGAGTAGTTACTAATCTGATTACAGGAGGTGGTCAGGTCAGTTCAGGCTACCTATCAACTATTGCTAGTAGTCTAAGCTTGGGTCATCCTTGTATATTTGTGGCAGTTCCCCTTTTATCAGGTTTCTACCTGACCCTGAAATGTACCCCTCCCATCAAGATATCTCATTATTCTTGCTGTCCACCCATTCTTCAACCTAATCCCTCATGTTCCTATCCCAGCCCACCCCCAGTCTACCCAGGAGATCTCTTCCATTTCCCCTTCCCAGGGATATCCATGTGTCCACCTTTGGGCCCTCATTCAAAAGTGACTATTATCTGTAAGTAGAGGATAACCGTACTAATTGTGTTTTAAATGTTTCTATACTATAAAAAACATTTAGACATATGTTAATGGTGGAAACCTTACAACTCCACAATAATATTTTGAGCAATACCACTAACATAAAAATAACCTAGTGTCAGTCACACATTTCACATCAGAAAACATTAAATTGTTAGCTAGAGAAAGATGTATGGATTTTACCACTGTGCAACCCAAACATGGAAGATCTGCACTATTGTTCTTTGTTTTTTTTTTTTTTTGTTTTTGTGTTTTCTATTTGCAACAGTTTAACAGAACTGCCAGTGTCTCACAGCTCATTGCAGAAAGAAGTTAGAATTCAATGTGATTATCTCAAGGTTACGGTTACTCACTCTGCTTTTACCACAGCATCTCAAAGCGTTAGGATTTCTTCTTTCCTTCATTCAGAAGTGAGCCTGGTTCAGTATAACTGAGCACATGAGAAAATGTCATGTAGAACTTGAGGAAATTTGGATTCTCAATATTGCAAGACCTTCAGAAGCATTGCCTTTGCTTTATCTCTAATTGTTATTTATAAACAGTTGGTTACAATAGAAATGGTTAGGTAATGTCCGAACAATTGCATTTACTGTAAGAAAGCATGGGTGCTATGAATACTAAAATGTTACTATAAAATTACCAGAGTATGAAGAGCTGAATCAGTGGAGACACTTATCAAAGGGACTGGAATACTAGGAAAAGGAAATTTATTATTTGGGTAAAAATGATGTTGTTTAAGCAAAGATTCCTTCTGTAAACATGTCATATTTTTTTCTCATTCAACTAAGCAGTTACTCCTAAATTTCCTCAGTATTTGAAACTGTCTTCTTAATACTAGCTTAAATCATATTTTATTTTTCTTGCTCAAAGAGTATGCTATGTACATTTGTGTAAACTCTACAAAGCTGTAGTCATCTGAGAGGAGGAAAACTTAATTAGTAAATGCCTTCAGCAGATTGGGCTGTAAGCAGACAAGCCTGTATGGCATTTTCTTAATGGTGTTCAAGAGGGAGTGCTCAGTCAATTTTTGTAGAGGCACCCCAGGACTGCCTGG
Organism: Peromyscus aztecus; assembly: GCA_902168405.1. NCBI lineage: Eukaryota > Metazoa > Chordata > Mammalia > Rodentia > Cricetidae > Peromyscus > Peromyscus aztecus. The sequence goes on from CABHPQ010151880.1 coordinate 9,761, forward strand.
GTTCTATAAGAAGGCAGGCAGAGAAAGTTATGAAGACCAAGCCAGTAAGCAGCACCCCTTCATGGCCTCTGCATTAGCTTCTGCCTGCAGGTTCCTGCCTTCGAGTTCATGCCCGACTTCCTTCAATGATGAAAAGTGATATGTCCTGGGGTCCAGCCTCATCTCAGGTTCAGGTATGGAGATGGGGAAGGGATATTGTTGCAAAGAGAACTTCTGAGCACCAAGTACATTGCACTCAAGTGGCCCCAAATATCTCAGGCCATCTTTATTTATACTTATTATTTTTCTTACCAGTGTTACATTCATGGCTTTATTATTGGTTTCTATTTTTTAACTTAAGAAAAACATCACAGTTTAAAGAATACATTGTGATCATTATAAAAAGCCCCCATTGTTTCCCTTTATGCTTCCCCAGTACAACTTCTCACCCCCTTCATAATCTTATTCTAGACACGGAGGTCAGTATTTCTGCAGGCTTAACTAAATATTGAGCCACACACATCCTGCTCTGCAGCACTTATGACAGCTGGCAGCTACTTGCTGTTACAGAGTTAAAAAGTAATAGACATGGGCACAGTGCTTAAAGGACAACAATGTTCAAACCCAAACAATTCTTCCATGTCTATAAGATATACTTTTATACAGTTCCCCTTTCTATAAGAGGATCCCATGTCTCAATCTCTCTGTAAAAGGCAGACCTTCATACAGTACTCTTTTCCCATCTCACTATACCATGTTTCTTCCACCAATATAAGCTTCTATGTATGGTAAAGATCGATCTATCCATCCTACATGTTACATTGTACTTTTTCCTTTTGGAGCTTACCAGATCCTACCAATGATTCTATGCTTGATGTCCAGGGATGTCTCCTGGAAATCTGTGCCAGCTCCTTAATGACTTCCTCCAAGGTCAATTTGGCATCAATAGCAAGGAAGGCATCATCTAAAGCCATCTGTAGCTCCTTCCTTGAGAATCTACAGTTATTTGATATTATCAGGAAGATACCTGACACATACAAGACAACTTCTTCCCTCCCATGCCTATCATAGACACAAGACACAGCTGTCTCAATTTCCAACTCAGAAATACAGTTGTGAGCACCCTCCACAGAGACGTCAGACTTGCATGGCAGACAAGATGCAGGGCAGTGGGAATATTGGACATCAACCCTGTCCCTGGAGCACCTCACTTGGTTGAGCTGGGAGAGGTAGAACACAATGAACACAGTAGTAGCTGGCTAATGGCCACAAAGCCAGCCAGGAGGCTTCCTGGAAAGAAAGCAGAAAGAGGGAACATAAACTTTTCTAGGCTGTTCATATCATGAACTTTTTTCTTCCTTCATCTGTGACAGATAGTTTTGTTACATACATTACTCTAGATTGGTGGTCATGGTCTTTTAGGGCATGGAATGCAAGGCTACAGGCTATTCTGGCTTTCAAGGTTTCTATTGAGAAGTCAGCCATTATTTTGATGGGTTTTCCTTTATATATGATGGATTTGTGCTTTTCTCTGATAGATTTCAATACCCCCCCCCCCGCCCCCTTCCACACACACACTCAGTTTTTCCAACCATGATATGCTGTGAGAAATTTCATTTCTGGTCTTGTCTTTTTGGTATTCTGTACAGTTCTTGTATTATTAGGGACTTTTTTTCCATGATTGTGTTGAAGATCTGATCTATGCCACTGACCTCTGAATATTCTCCCTCATCTGTTCCTATAATTCAAAGGTCTCATCTTTTCACGTTCCTTTCATGTTCATTTCATGTATTTTTAATTTTTTCATATTCCTTGTTTATTTTGTCTTGATCCTCTACTGTATCTTTGTGTCCTGTCATTCTGTTTTCTGCTTTATTCATCTATTTGTCAGACTTTCCCTTAAGTTTTCTACTTGGAATTTTGGGTTTTTCAATTCTATCTTCATTTCTTCTTGGTTCCTCTTCAGTGTTTCTATCTCCTGATGGAATTACATTTTCAAATCCTGTATTGTATTCATCTGGCCTGCTGCTTGTGTTTCCTTGGGCATCATGCAGGTGTTGGATTTTTTTCTTCTCTTTAGGTTCATTAGGCTTTTTCTTTATGTCTTATTTTAAACTTGAATTTTTGGTTGATATATTTTATGTATACAAGTGTTTTGTCTGCATCAGACCCCATTATAGATAGTTGTAAGCCACCATGGGAATTCAACTCAGGATCTCTAAAAGAGCAGAGCAGCCAGTGTTCTTAAACACTGAGTCATCTCTCCAGTTATTCCTTGATTTTTTAAATGAAATTTGTGAGTGTTCTTTTAAATTCTGTGCCTGGGGTTCTTCTTAGGCAATTTTCTTTAGCAAACTGTTCTATAGGGCTGGTGGATTTTGTAGAGGAAATACTGCCTTTATCTTTCTTATTGTTTGTGCTTAGCAATGAGATCTGAGCACGTTAACTTCTTTAGTTAGTTCTATGTCTGATATGGACAGAGCAGGTTGGGATTGAACACAGGATGTGTAGGGCACATTTTCTACAACAGCAATCTGTATATAGATCAAATAGCATGTGCAAATGTATGCTTGTGCACTAATGTATATGCAGAGATATCCCTGCAGCAGGTCCCAAGATAAGAACTTAGCAATGCCAGAAAAAGTGGCTCCTTTGAGACTAAGACAGAAGTACTTATCAGTACTGTTGCTTCTCATTTGATTGGGAAGAAAATGTAGCATCTAGAAATTATAGAAATGTGACTCTTCCTGGCACCATTATTCTTCTAGGAAGAGGAGGGAGGCATATGGAGCATATCATTAGCAATAAGAAAGCAAAATGCATGCTCAGTTCCAACCTGAGAACATAAAGTCAAAAGCATGTTTAAAATGTTACCTTTTATTGACAATAATAGCAAAGCAGGGCATGACCTGATACTACATGTGTGTTCCTCCCTGTGACTTGTTCTCTACATGGTGGGGCTACTCTAGGACAGTGTTTATTTGTTTCAAATACAAATACTTGAAGTGACTCTAAGTGATGCTCACCAAAGGGCTTTGGTACCACCTTCCTCTTCCCATTCTGTTTTACATGTATATATGTGGGTGTGTGGATGTGTGTGCATATTCAGTTGATCATATGAGAGAATGTATGGACATGTACATACACATATGTGGAAGTCACAGCTAAACCTTGAGTGTTGTTTTTTGGGAAATGATATGCTTGTTTTTGAGGTAGGATATTTCACTGGGACACAAGGCTCACTAATTAGGCTGGGTTGGGTGTCCAGCAAGCTTTCAGGACCTCTTGTCTGTCATCCCAGTGTTGGTATAACAAGCACACACACCTGGCCATTATATATATGCTAAAGATTGGACTTAGGTCTTCAGGTTTGTGTGTCAAGCACTTTAGTGAATGAAATATCTCTCTAGCACTCTCTCCTGCATTCTCTATGCTTCACAATACGTGGACCAGCATGATGTGTTGGGAACTCTTGTAGATGTAACAAATAGAATACCAGTATAAACTCTATTTTCTTTCATTTTTTTACCTGAGTTGTAAGTAAGTCTAAGAACAGATACACAAATCAAATATATTTATTATTGAAAATATACAGAAGAAAAATGACCACAAATTATTTTATTATATTAGTTATTTTACAGTGAAGTTCTATTTTAACTCAAGATCAGATACACATTAGAACAAGGGATAATAATACTGTTGCAGAGAAGAGAAAATAGCAATATATTTGTGCAGTGACTCCAGAAACTGCAAACTGGTTGACAGGTGTTTCCTGGGTCTTGATAGAATGGGAATACATGAAAGGGGAGGAAGGATACCTTGTCCCTGATGAGGAAGGAGCTGGATTGAAGGTCTAGATGTGATTGCAGAAAACAACACAGCCTGGACCAGAAAGTCTGATCTTCTTTAGACAGGAATGAAGCAGATCTTGTAAGGGGGTGGCAGAGAAGCAAATCCACTGGCCACTGGGGTTGTATCAATGTCTTTAGGGTGAACCAGTGATTTCAGATTAAAGTTCTGTAAAATGGTGGTCAGGAACAGAAACAGCTCCATGCGTGCCAGGCCCTCTCCTGCACAAATCCGTTTTCCTAGGGGGAAGAAAGTCAAAGATTACTATTCTCATTTGTAAATGTGAGAATCACTGTACTTGTACCTGACATAGGAGACTATTAATGAATGGTAAGTTATTTATTGTAGCCCATGAGACCTGCTCCCAGGACAGCTCCAGGGTTGCAAAGAGAATGCCTCAGAGTAGCAGAACATAAGAATAATTCTTATCTATCTATCTGAGGGAATAAGACTCATACAGGTACTGTTAGTTATTCTCTTTATTTCTTTCAAGTTCTCTTTTTCCTCTCTTTTTTTCTGCATCCCTTATATACATCACAGGGAAGGGAATAAAAAGTTACATCTGAGGGTCATATTGCATTGCTTAGGTAAACTATAAGGAGCAGAGCCATTCTGATAACACACATGAAATAAACTTCAGCTCTCTCATTAGTGGGTCAGCTGCTGCCCTGAAGGAATGTACAGCTGCTTCAGTATCTGTTAAGGAGATAGCCTATGAAGGGGATTATAAAGTTAAACTCTTTGGGAGCCTAGAAATTAGAGAAATTATGCATTGGATTCTGTATTTATAAGTGTGAATAACATTCTAAACTAACATTTAAAAGTGTCAGTTTTTCCCAGACTTGGAGGCAGCTCTGACATGAAGCAGCCAGTACAGCTGGGAGTGAGTAACCATGGCAATACTCGGCTGTGCAGGCTATAAAGTGGGGGCTGAGGGCACAGTGCCCATGAGATAAGCTGCTAGGAATTTGTGTAGGGATTAGGTCTTAAATTATGAGCCAGACTTTAGAAAGACTGTCACCAATGTTGTTTTATGCCTGTGACCTTGGTTCAGCAATCAGACACTTGGGAATTTGTCCTTGTGTGATTCATTTGCAAGGCAACTAGTCAACTTTACATTTGTTGTGAGGTTTTAAATCAGCTAATTATATGTAGCTGTCTAGAACTGGGGAGACATGGCCATTCTCCTATTTGAGCCTGAGAAAATTATATAAAATAGATATCTAAGTTTCTATAGTTCTCACGGAACAATAGATCTAGTTATGTAGCACATCCTAGTATATTCTCTATTTATTAAAATTATACAGCTTAAAATGAATCATCTTTTGACAATCCACAGATATAAGTGCTCATAAGACTGAGATGTAATCATGAGATTACATGTACATATTACATGAGAATGCACTGTAGTGGGGAGATTCCTCAGCTGTTTATTCACATGTGAAATTACAGACAGAAGCAAACAATATCAGAGTGTGTGACCACATAAGCCTTGCTGAAATGACATTCCTCCACCCGGGAATTATTCATCTGGTGAGTTGACACCTGAATTATTAATGGCCCTCTGCTGTATTATTCCATGGTCTGCACCAGTTATTGGATGGGTAGATAGATAGATGGCTGCATGACAGGACATCAAATTGGGTAAATAGAAAAAGTGGGATGATTTTTTTTCTCAATTAATCTATACTATTAAGAAATACATTGTTCAAAAATACTTTTTAGCTAAGTGGATTTGTTCACATTTGTAAGCAGACAAGCTGGGAGACTGAGGAAGAGTCTCTGTGTTCATTATAAAAAGTAACAAAGCCAAGGACAGAAACTGCATATCCAAAGGCAGCATACACACTGCAGGTGTGGACTTAGTATCCATTACTTTCATCTTGAATGAGAAGGAACGGGGTTCCTCATCATTTTGGCAGAGTGTCCTGCCACATCTACAATATCTCCATCATCTCGTAATGACCTTGAAGTTCCTGGAACTCTGAACAGAGTAAAAATGCTCTGACCTAATGGTTCAAATCCTTCTTTAAATGATACATGATTTTTTTTAATAACCTTCCATTACCTATGCCTTTTGAGGCAACTAGAAAGTTATATATTAGAATGCTGCTCCATTTTAGGCATTAATTAATAAGGTTTGAGATATAAATGTGCTGATTTATCCCTAATAATCCAGAGATATGGGAGTCTTTCTCACTGCCCTTGTCCAGCTTAAATTTAACAAGTATTCTTCATTCATGTGTTTACCAAGTACACTTGAGGCTCTTTTCTAATTTTCTGTATATTTGAAGATATGTCAGTGCATGGGAGTGAGTGATACAGCAAAAAAGACATGAATATTAATTATGGTGTCTCCATTTTCATAGTGAGTGAGTAAAGTGTAAATGAAGTTTGCTTTCTTTGATATTTCTGCAATGTAGCTTAACGAATAATTTAAACACCCTACACTCTAACTTTCTCAGTTTTTAACAGTTGATGTACAATCAAAGCCTCAGTTTCATAATCTGAAAGGGAAGAAATCTCTTTATCATGACAGTGAATGGACACTGAGAGTCATACTTTCTGATCAAGTCTACTGGCCATTAGGGAGCCACTGTGTAAATCTTTAGAGACTCTCATGTCATTAGAGCTATGGAAATGGGTTTCTATTACCTGTCGAGAAAGGCATGAAGTAGTCACTTTTCTTAAAGTTTCCATTCTTATCTAGAAAGTGTCCAGGGTCAAACATCTCCGGGTTGGGGAATTCCTTGCTGTCATGCAGGACTGATGACAGTGATGTTATTACTGTTGTTCCCTATAACAACACACAGAGAGAAATCGAGTTACAAAGAAATCACAGAGAACAAACACATTAGGAAAATAACCTAGTTCACCTTCTGCTCCATAGTAGGGGTTAAGAACAGAGAACAGCAGGGACATTTCAACATACAGAGCAGGTAAGGAGCAGGGAGAAGGTTGAGGCCAGGCACAGATGTGGCTAAAGGGCCATCTAGTGACATTTCACATGAGTACTTGGACTAAAAGTTCTCAATCTCTTCTTCCTTTTCTTCAGATTGGACTCGTGCTTCTCTGACCACTGGCTGCTCTAGCTCATCACTTCTGTATACTCCTCATGTGAATCAGTTTCCAAGTAGAATTATTCATTGATTATTTTGAACAGAATAGGAGACCATTCATTAGGTAAAATAGGGAAGATTTGGAAAGATAATTACCACTCCTTTTTTCTCATTTACAGAATCTGTCTATCTGTGTATCTGTATTTATATGATAGGAAAGTAAATGCAGGGCTATGTGCCAGAGCAGAGGTGAGCAGTCTTGTATGTAATCTATCTATATGAATGCACAGACACAAACATAGAAATACATATATGTATATGTGTCAGAAAAGCAGGATGAGGACTCTTTGGGAGAAGAATAGGAAGGGTTGGAATGGGGAGGAGAGGGAAAAAATAAAATGAAACAAAATAAGATTAAAGTAAGATGATCTGGTGACAGCTAAATCAATAAAACTTCTAGGGATATACAGAAATTGCTGGTGCTGGCAAGTTTTCTTTAAATAGTACACAAACTAATCTCGCATCATTTCAAAGTTTCTAGGAATGTGCTCTACAAAGCTTTTACAAGGCTGACATACATATTAATATACAGCTTAACTAAATATGTTTAAATTTATAAAGCTAAAAAGAACATTATTGACATATGTAAATTGTGTGAAAATTAAGTTCTAGTGTCAATAGACATTGAACGTATATTCATAACCACTTGTTTACACGTTGCCTGTGACTGCTTCTCTGCTACAATGACAGAGTTTCTGAAGAGGCAGCACAATCCCCTTGGGCTAGAAAGTCTGAAATCTACCAGAACAATTATGGCAAAGATCATTGGTTCCTTCCTATCCTATTACTTCTGCTGAGATCAGTGGTTCCAGTCTGATCAAAGCAATCACTTATCCTACTTGTCAGAAGGGAGAATCAGCTATGAAGTCATGCTTATTTCTAGACCAAGTTGTTTCACAAAGAGAAATAAATGGAATAATCTGCTTGAGTGGACCCAAAAGAGACCAGTCATATCATGATCCAGCAGCAGAAGAATGAAGGGATATAAGTTTAGCTGATGTAACACTTGCCTCAAACTAGGGTCTAAACCCAAGAAAGTCATGAGAAGATATGTCATTCCTATCTTGTCCTTTGTTCTATTTACTGTTTAGTTGGGTCTAAGGATATAAACATAAACAAGTTATGTATATTAGCATAGACCTCAACAGTCTTACCTCAGAAGTGTCCTTTAGCCAGGCTGACTGGCAACCTCATCCATATACTAAGTCTGTTATCACACAACAAAACCCATTGCCACTGGCAAAGATAGTTCCATCATCTCCACATGATATTAGTTACTGGAAACTTACCAATCTCTTTTTGCCCACATCCTGAAAAAACACAGAACTACCCAGTAGAGAGCAACTTCATTCTTTTTGGATGAAGGTATTACTATAAAAATTCTGCATTTTTCATCTATAGTATCTGGAACTCATCAGAAGGTTTGGGGTCTTCAAAGTAAAACTAAGTGGCCACAGAATGAACTAAGTATGAACAGAACCACATCAGGGAACATTTTTAACTTAGTTTTAAGCCACCAGCTCTGTTTTAACATAAAAATTCTAACAAGTTTGGAGGAGAAAAATTATGGACAGAAATTTCTTTACATAGAAGTCATAAGGAATGTGTGGCAGAGAAAATCCAACATACATACATATTGATAACATATACAGTGATGTGGGATGTCTTTTTACATGCTGAGAATGTGTGTTGCTTTTATTGGTTAATAAAGAAGCTATTTTGCTCTATGGCAAGAAAGCTTACAGCTGGGTGGAAAATCCAAGAGAGATTTAGTGAGAAGAGGGCAGAGTCAGGGAAGATGCTATCCAGTCACCCAAGAAGGAAGATGTGAAAGTACTGGTAAGCCAAGAAGCCACATATCAAGACATAGATTAATTGGAAGGGTTGAATTAAGTTGAAAGAGATAGATATTATAAGTATTAGCCATACAGTTTGTAATTAATATAACCCTCTGAGTAATTTTTTTATAAGCGACTATGGGACCACAGGTGGGAGAGATTCATCCAGACCGCTGGGCAAGGCAGGACTGGAGAAAATTCCATTTACATATATAGTCAGTGATCAAAGGGTAAACAATACACAGAAGCATAAAATGAAAGCAGAGAACAATTTTGAAAATACTGTACAGACTTTTGTGAATAAAATTCATCTCAAAGAAAAAAATCTGTGTTCCTGGGTTATGCTCATACATACTTGGCTCTACAATAAAGTATCTCTTATACCCTTAAATAAATCAGACTAAAAATTATCATCTGGTCTACACAAATATCAATGTATTCTTAAAACATCAAACTTGATACAGAGATATTAAAGTTACAATACTTCATCCTAATCAGAAATGAGACAAGTAATGCTCACTGCAACTAGGTCTGTTCATCACTATGCTGCAATTAACCAAACTGAAGAGAAACTAAGAACAAAGGAATATGAAAAGTACATAGAAAAGTATTAGCCCATATAACAACTTCAAATTCCACATACATTTCCAGATACCTGTTAGAAATAGTAAAATTCACATGTTTAGATAAAAATAAGACCAACAGAAGGAATACATTGTTAACATTAAGCAGATGGAAAGAATAGCAGAGGCACTAGGAAAATAATAACAGATATTCACCACTCAGAAAAACCTACAAAAAGATATTTATAGGCTACATTATTGCCAAGAAACATGGCAGAGAAATAAACATAACAAAAAAAATGATTGAATGACATAGCCTTACTGATAATTTGAAAGAATTCAGGATATCAGTTGTTTCCAATTTGAAGATTTTTTTTCTCATAATGATAAAAATCCAGAAAAGACATTTGGAGCATTTCAACAGAAATACCTAAGCTTTGCCAAACAGTATATGAAAGAGAGAGAAAATATGGAATTATCATTACCAGATGTATCTGTACCTGCAGTAGAGCTGCCCTCCTGAGTATGAAGCATTTTAAGTCTGCAGCAGCGTTGGCTGACATCGGGCCTGGAACTGCACTGTGATATGGGATCATCAGGAGCACCGAAGTGCAGCAGAGAAGAGACAGGCTTACCTTGGGGATAAGGTAGTTCCTGAATTTAATGTCACAGGTCACCGCATGTGGCAGGCTGGTGGGGAGGAGGTCAATGAATCTCTGGACCTCATGAATCACGGCATCTGTGTAGGGCATCTGGCTCCTGTCCTGCATGCAGGGGCTGCGGTGTCTGCCAACCACACGATCAATCTCCTCCTGGACTTTAGCTGGTTGGTCACAGTGAGAAATGGGAGAATAGGAGAAAAGTGACATGTTTGGCACAGTGTCAGGCCATACACAGCATAGTGTAGGTTTTGTAAAACAATTGTAAAATGCAGTTTTCATTCAGAGGTAAAAGTATTTATACATGTATTTATGCAGAAATGCTGTGTTGTGGATTTATATCACTATCCTATGTAGATACCATGATATATCATCATACACTTATTATATAGTATTATACAATGTAATATAATATAAAATAATACAACCATAATTGCAAATAAAGTATAAGTAATTAAAAGTATCAAATAAAACAGAATATAATTAGTCAACGTGCTTTAGTCTGTGGTAAAGAATCTTAGAACTCAGATACTAAATCAGTATCCAAATACAATATTCTCTTACAGTCACATTCTAAGATATTTGTATTTATGAATATGTGTGTTGCATGTGTACAATTTGAAAGATTCTTATTTTTTGTTCCCACATGTAGTAATGAAGAAGTTCAACCTCTTCAGCAACTTCTGAAATATATTTATATTTGTAAAATGACTGTTTCTTATATGCCCAAATATACACAACATTGACTTTCAGATATGGAAAATGAAATTTAAGTTACATCTACATCATCTATATAAACAAATACATACTAAACATACACACACATGCACACTTCCTCCTTCCCCTCACTTCATTAGCAATATCATATTTGAACCTCATGAAACTGAAAAGCTTCTGTATGGAAAAAGACACCATCATTAGGATGAAATGGGAAACTTCACAATGAGAAAAGATTTTGTCCAACATATCCAATAGATGGCTACAATCCCAAATATATAAGGAATTCAAAGAATGAGATATCAAGAAAACAAATAACCCAACTAATAAATGGGGTATAGATCAAAGAAGAAAATTCTCAAAAGATGAAACTCAAATGACTGAGAAAAACTTTAAGAAACATAGAAAAATGTTCAAAAACCTTAGTCATCAGGGAAATGCAAATCAAAACTACTTTGAAATTTCGTTTTACATTCATCAGAATGGGAAGATCAATTTAAAAAAAAAGTGACAGCTCATGTTGGTAAAGATGTGGCACAAGAGGGACACTTATGCATTGTTGATGGGAGTGCAAACCTGTACAGCCACTATGGCTATCAGTGTGACAATACTTCAGGAAGATAGGAACCAATCTACCTCAAGATACAGCTATACTACTCTTGGGCACACCTAACAACTGTTTCATCCTATCATGAAAACACTTGCTCAACCATGTTCTGTTGTTGTTTGTTTTTGCTCTTTTTGAGGGTGCCTGTAACCCAGCTACTAAATAAATTCACATACCAAGGCTTATCATTACTTATGAATGCCCAGCCTTAGCTTTGTTTAGTTTCTTGCCAGCTTTTCTTAACTTTAAATTATCCCATCTATCTTTTGACTTTGGGATTTTCCTTTTTCTATTCCTGTTTACCTTTCTTTGTTTCTTACTCCATGGCTTGCTGTGTAGCTGGGCGGCTGGCCCCTGGAGTCCTCCTCCTTCCCTGGCTCCTTGATTTCTCATTCCTCCATCTCTTTTCTCACTCCTTCTTATTATTTATCCTCTCTGCCTGCCAGCCTCACCTATTTTTCTCTCCTGCTTCACCATTGGACATTCAGCACTTTATTAGACCATCAAGTGTTTCAGACAGGCACAGTAACAAAGCTTCACAGAGTTAAACAAATGCAACATAAACAAAAGTAACACACCTTAAAATAATATTCTACTACAATGTTCATTGCTCCTTTATTCATAATAGCCAGAAATTGGAAACAAAGTGTATGTCCCTAAACAGAGGAATAGATTGTTTTTAAATGTGGTACGTTTGTGCAATGGAGTGTCACTCAGCCATTAAAATGAAGAATAATATCATGAAATTCTCAGGTAAATGAATGGAATTAAAAAAAAAAACCTCACCCTGAGTGATGTAATCCAGACTCAGAAAGAGAAGTATGGTATGTATTCACTTATATGTGGATATTAGCTGCTAAATCAATGATAATCAAGCTACAATCTGTACAAACACAGAGGTTAGATATAAAGTAAGGGAATATGGAGGACAGATAGATCTTGTTAGGAAGGGGAGATAGAATAGATAGTTATGGATATGTTGGGGGGAGGCTTGATTGGGGAGGGGAGCAAGTGTGAGGGAGGGAATATAGGGAGAGACAGATAAAATTCAGGGCCATTTGAGGGATAGTATGGAATCATAATACAGTAGAAATTCTCTCTCTCTCTCTCTCTCTATATATATATATATATATACATATATACACATATATGTATATATACACACATACACACACACACACACACACACACACACACACACACACACACACACACATATATATGAAATATATGAAGGTGATCTAAATGAAATATCCAAGAGCCCCAACTGAACATTGCTTGTCACCAAATGAAATTTCCAACACCAGGGTTAGGTTGTATCTAATTGAGTTGTTGGTCAGAGGAGTTTGATGGACATCTCAAACAACCCAGGCTGTAGCCAAGAAAATAGGTTGCTCTCTACAAACTGACAGCAAGGCCTCATTGCTGAAACAACCCCTATACAGCTCTGCAAACATGGAGAAGTTAAGCTGATGCCTACATAGAACCTCTATCCCTATGTTCCAGCATCTTTGGTACTGGAATGTACCCTACTATCAAAAGAGATGCATAAACACCAACCCAGCCACAAAACCTTTGTTTAAAAATGGTGTCCTGCCTGAAAGATATGCTAGGGCAATGGTGTTACAATACTTGTGAAAGTAACCAACCAAGAACTGATTTTACTTAAGGTTCACTCCATGAAATGAAACCTATTCCTGAAACTTGTTTGGTGGCCAATAATGGGAGTCTAGATAATCCAGAGACCTATGGTAAAAGCAAATACTTCTGTTCTAAAAACAAAAAACATTATCAACAAAACACAAAACAAAAATATAGCAGTAAAATGACTCCTAATGACATTATGCTATAGTCATCCTTCAGTGCCTTGCTCAGCCATCTTTATCTTTATCTTTATCTTGCAGCAGATGGCAACAAATACAGAAACCCTCAAATGGACAATATGCAGATAGTGAGAGACCTTGGAGCACTTAAATGGAATGTCTCCATCAAATCACTCCCATCAGGGATCAGGAACCTCTGTGGATTAGGAGGCAGAAGGAATGTAAGAACAAGACAGGATGGAGGATATTAAGGAAAAAAGGCTCTATAAAATCAAAATAAAGGACATATGAACTCACAGAGGCTGAGGCACCATGCATAGGGCCTGCACAGGTCTACATTAGGTCTTTGCACATATATTATGGCCTCCAGTTTAGTGTTTTTGTGGGATTCTTTGATGTGAAAATGAATTGTTCTGTTTCCTGTGCCTTCTCTTGTGTTCTTTTCCTTTGTTTGTTTTGTCTAATTCTGATGTGTTATTTTTGTTGTGTCATGTAATATTTAGTAGATTGTATTATATTATGTATCATTTTTAGAAGCATGCTTGTTTTCTAGTGAGAGGCAGAAAAGAAGGATATCTGAATGTGAGAGAAGGTGGGGAGGAACAGGAATGAATAGAGGGGGGGGATCCATAATCATGAAACATAATGTGAGGAAAGAATCAATTTTTAATAAAAGGGCAAAAACAGTGAATTGGAGTATAACATTGTGCTAAACCAATATTCACTGATAGATTAATTGTAAATACATAAGTATTATCCATTATGATGAAAATTATGATTATTTTCCATTATTAGCAGTCTTTTTAATAAGTAGATATATTTTATTTGTCTGTAATTTTGCATTTCTTGAGTTAGAATTATACTGGAAATTTAAGTAAATATTTTAAAATGCTGGGAATATATACTCAATTAAAAGGAGTATTAGACTCAAATTGTTTCTCTTTCATCCCTTATTTTCTGTCAAACACCTGCAGCACCCACATGGTAAACATGGAATTGGGAGCTTCCCAGACCTGGTACACAGCAAAATCTCTGATAAGCTTACCCTCCCACAAGAGGTATTCCGGCTCCTGGAGTCCATGGCTTCCTGTGACTTTACTTCATATAATAGGATGAAAAACATTCTCACAGATTTCATGAAGAAATGGAAAATTGGACAAAAATTATGGCAAACCTAGAGGTCTCATCTGCCTTTTATTTTAGAAACTCATCAGAAGCCAGCTGATCTTGAGAATCCTGGTGTAGTTTCGATTAGAATAGTTAACATGTGACCCAGGGATCTCCCTGAAGGGTTCCATGCTTCTATTCAGTTCAGAAACTCCATGAATCTGTGGCTTGGATGGATGTTTAGAATCCATTCTAATTAATACATGGAAAGTATTTTCTATTGATGTCGTGAAATATGGAGTGCTGATTTATTCCTTTTGTCTGGAGGATAGACTCTGCTGCTCACATTCATGGAACAAGGCACTGAAAAATTTCTGAGCCAGAATTCTTGGACTAAAATTTTGGTAGCCTCTTCTTTCATCCCTATGCACTGCTCATTCCCTGTCAATCATCAATGTCTAGAGTAAAGGGCTCCTTAGACTCAGTTTCCTTTAAGAATTCTATTTTCCTGGAGTGGGGGTCACCTGTTGAATGGGAATAGGAAGAGATCCTCAGCAAGGCCAGCATCCTGTATACAACTTTATTCTCTACTTAAACTTCCATTTCTTTGGAGCAGGAGTCTTCACTGGTCTATAGATATAGATCCACAGCTTGTTTGTCTTACTACATGCATGTTCATCTAACATTTATGATTTAACATCATCTTTCCTGATCTATATATTTCTCATTCCTCATATTACTGGTTCCGTAAATTGGTGAAGCCTCCTTGTCTGCTTATTGTTATCTCTTCCTATCCTAAAAATATAAATTTTGATTCACACTTGTGCTTTTATTATGTAATATATGTTGGACACAGGAGGAAGAGTGTTCTTTGTACATACTGGACCACTGGATCTTTTTAAAGTACAGTGTAAAAGAAAACAGTATTGGTAGAGTTGGAAAAAATCATTATTCAACAGAAGTTTAAGGAAATGGACTTTTGAAGTAATAAGATTCCTTCATCTATATTTTCTGTATTAATGGAAAAATGTTTCTAGAGAATCTAAATATTTTGAACACTTCTCAGAATGAACATTATCTCAGCCAGACTCAGTATCTTCTAGGCTTTCTGCTTATGCTTCCGTGAGGTGAGTTTTATTTTTTCCACCCCACAGTTAGATTCATCAGAAAGAGGAAAGGAAATTGAAAGGTTTTAGCTGATCTGAAGACATGATTTTTGAGAATAAAAGAATATGTATCCACAGGACAATATATCCTGAGTACTCTTGCTGTATTTTACCTTCCAGAGAGCTCACACACTGACCAGAATTTCATTGCTTTTCCTGCAGTCAGAGTCTGTTTCTCTTAGTCATGCTGTTCTTTATAGCCAGTGAGTTGTAGCTAGAGAGTTTTCTCTCCGGGTCCCGCCAAGCCCTGGCAGTCCTACAGCCCACTTATAATATAAACACACAGATGCTTATATTATTTAAACTGTTTGGCCTAATGGCTCAGGCTTCTTGTTAACTGTTCTCATTATCTTAAATTAACCCATTTCTATAAATCTATACCTTGCCATGTGGCTCGTGGCTTACCAGCATCTTCACGTGCTGCTTGTCATGGAGGTAGCTGGCAGTGTCTCTCTGACTCAGCCCATCACTTCCCAGCATACTCTTCTCTGCTTGTCCTGCCTATACTTCCTGCCTGGCTACTGGCCAGTCAGCATTTTATTTATACAGAGTGATATCCACAGCAGTGAGTAGCTCTGAAGGTGAAGGACTGAGACTTCTCTAAGAATGACACCCAGGACACTAGCAGAGTCTTTCCAGCATCTTACAGGAACGCTGTGCGTCACCACCTGAGTCCTCACCTGTGACATGTGGGTGCTTCAGTAGGAGCAGGAGAGCATATCTCAGCGTTGTGCTTGTTGTCTCTGTCCCAGCACCAAACAGATCGTTCACAGTGGTTACCAGATGTTCAAGTGTAAATTCCGATTGTTGATTGTGGTTTGCCTAAGAATAATTTGATTCAATAATCTGATAAATTGTTTACCAGCACATCTGATTACAATGGCCCTACAACTTTATGCCAGTTTATATATTTGTTACTGAAAGTATAAAATTTAAAATAAAAAACCATAGCTCCCTTTCCTAATGCTTATTCTAAGTGTATAGAAGTTTACTGAGTTGTATAGACTTGGGGTCTAGTTAATTTGACATGAACATTTATTTATTTGCAAGTTTTTTATAGTAAGACTTCTACAGAATATTTGTTTTTATATTGTTTCCAACAAAGATCCTGGAATGTAGAATAGAGGAGAAATTAACATATAATTTCAAAGACTATGGCACAGATTTTTATAATTTTTGACATCACCCTGATTCTTTACTGTCCTAACTCTTGCAATGATGTGACTATCTGCACAATAGTGTGTATAGTTTTGAACTTTTATGCCCTAAAAACATAAGCAAAACATTTTGTTCAGTAATTATTTTCTCCCATCAAAACCATATGAAGAAGAATTGTGGTAGGCCTAATCTTCAGATACGCAGATTCATACATAAAAATGAGGGTCTGTTTCTCCATATGGTGAAGAAGAGTGGAGGACATTTGACTCTATCTCTGGGAATTCTCTATTAAACTAAGAGGGGTTTGTAATGAGATTCTTTGTCCTTGTGTTAAATAAACCCATTCTTTCTTAGTGTATTAATAACTAGATTTCCTCTTACTTTTGGAAAGAAATATATATCTTTGCATGTGTAGCCCACATTTCTCATCCATTCATCCACCCATTGATGACTTCTAGATTGATTATCTCAGCGACTCTGAGAAATACAGTAGGAAACAACCATGAACGTGAAAGTGCCTATTCCATACGCTGACATACTTTGAATATAAGCTCAGAAGTAAAGTACTTGGTCCCATGATAGACATAGAGCAAGAGATTCTAGAGGACCCATGACATTGTTTTACACAATGACTCTAATAATCGACATTCTTGTTAACAATATATTAATGCCATCTCATTACATGATTACTAGCAGTTTTTTCTTTGAAAAAGTTCCACAATTACAACTGCAGCATTAAATCCCATTGTGATATTATTTGTCCTTCCTGATGGAAAATGACATCCATAATTGTGTTGCTCATTTGAATTTATTCTTTGAAAGATAATATCTAAAACAATGGGAGAACTTAAAAATGAATAACCAAAAGATATTAAAATGGCCTAGTTTAAAATATTTAAGGAATACAATCTATGACCAAGTGGCAATTACCACTAAAATCTATAGGTACTTAAAAAAAATCAGTCACCATAACATAGCACATTATTAGAACAAAGGAAACAAGGGCACACAGTCACTACAATTGACTCAGAAAAGCAGTTGACAATTGTGGATACAAATTATCATGGTATAAATACTTAGAAAGTATGGCTAGAAGACAAGATATGTGCCACAAGGAACATCTAGGAAAATTACAATTATAATACACTGTGTTAGAAAAGTTCGAAATTTTATTCTAAATTTAGTATGGAAATAAAATCTAGAAACATGTACTTTTGAATCATTTGACATAATAGAAATCTTAGTCTGAAAAATTAAACAAATAAATGAAATAAGGGAACCTAAACTAGGAGGGATAAAGTACAATAATATTAATGAAGAAGTATGATAAAATATGTAGAAAATCACATGTAATATAAAGTTGTGGAAAATCAATCAAAGCTAATGAATGATTGTCGTACAATTTCAGGACAAAAAATAAAGTCCAGTTGTGACTTTACACAAAAGAAAGTAATAATCTGAAATGAAATCAGGATACAAAGGTAATGATATTCCTCAGAATAATCTAATGATTCACTTTCATATGCTTAGAAAATATAATGGGAAAACAAATCTTCAAATTTAAGGGGAACTGTGAGGAAGGTCTGAGCCCACCCACAAAGTTCAAAAATGAAATTAACCAAAAGAGATGAGTAAGGACATTCCATACTCATTAAAGGAAAAACTTTTCAACAACGATTACAATTCTAGACATTTATGCACCAAACACATGGGGACCCAGTCTCATAAAACAAACATTATTAAACATAAAGTCACAGACTGACTCAAACAGTGACAGCAGGTGACTTAAATATCCTACTTCCATCAACAGATAAGCCATCTAGACAAAAACTAGAGAAACTATGAGGCTAAATGACATCATCAATCAAATGGACCTAAAAGATATCACAGAACCTTCCATTCAAGCTCAGAAGAATATAATTTTTTTCACAGAAATCCATAGAACTTTCTCCAGAATTGAACACATAATAGGGCACAAAGCAAATCTTGAAGAATTTCAGAAAATTGAAATTGTATCCTGTATATTATTATCTGCCCATAAAAAGATAAAGATAGACATTGCTAACAATAGAAATAACAGAAAGGACACAAACTCATGGAAATTTAATAGCACGCTAGTAAATGGATACTGGGTTAAGAAAGAAAAAAAGAAGGAAATTAAAACATTCCTAACCTTGAATGAAAATAAAAACACAACATATGAAAATCTATAGGACACAATGGAAAAACTGCTACGAAGATTATTTATAGCACTAAGATATACATAAAAATTGGAGACTTCACATAGTAATAATTATTTAAAAGTGCGTGTGAAAGCCTAGGAAAAATAAGAACAAACAACACCCAAAATGTTAGACAGAAAGAGATAACATGTTAGGGCTGAAAATAATAAAATAGAAACAAACAAAAAAGCAAACAGTAGGAAATTTGTTAACAAACTATGTTAACAAGATTGGCAAATTTTAGCCAAAAAAATCAAAGAAAAGAGAAAAGACCCAAATAAATAAAATCACAGATGAAAAGGGTGAGCATGAGTTAGTAAGGTACAAGAGGGAATATGAGAAGAGATAAATAAGTCACACCAAAGGCCCTTTGAAAAACTTATGAGAAACTACTACTATAGTAGCTTTAAATATGCAAATACACATACATCATATACATGCCTCAGGACCAGTAAAAGATTACATTGAGTGATTGGCCAATAGAGTCACATGGATCCTTAACTATCACAGGTTATTGTCAATATTCCAGGTTATTCTCCTGAACTCTATGGGAAATCACTATTTTGATGGCACTATATTCTTGAGTCACAGAACATGAAGAAATGAAGCTACTACTCATCTAGAAGCTTCATTCCTATTGGCTAGTATTTGTTGTGCTGAGATGTGATATTCATGGTACTGGGGGAGAAAAGTTATTCTCAGATTCACCTAGCTGTGAACCTGCAAGTTACAACAATGCCTGGCCTGATAAGTCATGCCCAGTAGTGCAATAGTTACACCAATGTCATGAGAGCAAAAACCACTTTCTAATGGAATCTATGGCCCACTTTGTTAGATAGGAACCGTATCTGCCACTGTTAAAGGGCTAAAACTCTGTGGTCAAATCTATCAGTCTAATGGACTAATGGTATAGTGATATAATGATTCCTAATGACTTACTACTATATCCACAGTTCAGAACTGTCTTACTTTTCATCAGAGAAATTTCTTCTACAGGAGATGACAATTAATGTAGAGACACTCAACTGTTCGACGTGCAGAGAATAAAGCATTGTGACATGCTCACCCCTAAATCATAACACACTCCTTCCCAGAGGGTTTAAGTATCTTTGTGGAAGAGGAAGCAGAAATGTTGTAAGAGCTATCAGTGATCAATAAGATTAAGGAAGCAGTGTTTTCTGGAGACAAAAAGAGAGATCAACATAAGAACTCATAGTGACTGTGACAGCCTACACAAAAACTATGTAGGTATCACCAGATAAAAACCCAGCACAACGTGAGGAGAGGAAATATGAAGTACCAAGTCTAGCTGGTTAGCTCCTGGAAAGGGGAGAGTCAATTTCCTTCAATGATGTGACCCTGATGGGTTGATCACATATCAGGCTAAGGCTAGGTGAGCAACAGAAACTGGACTCAATGGGGAAGAGAGGGAAAAAAGAAATCACAAAGTATGGTAGGAAGAGATGAAAGGATGGAGAGAAGGATAATAAAAGTTGAGGGTTTTGTTCAAATTACATCACATGAAATTCTCAAATAATTAATAAAATATTGAAAAAATAAAATAAAACAAACATATCAGGCATAGAACGATTGTTTAAAAATCTTATTGCAGAGCTACAGTAGTAAAAGTAGTGAAGTGTTGAACACAATCAACATCAATACCAGTAGAACTTTGATAGCCAGGAGTTAACCTAAACATCTATGGCCAAGACTTTTACAACTGAGTTCCAAGCCTACTCCATCTAAAGGAAGAGACTTCAGCATGATGATGGAAGAGCAGGATAACTACATTAAAAGAAGGATGCTGGAAGATTAAAGTAGAGATAAGCCTTGTTCCCTATGGCTTGGACTCATAGATTTTAGAACAAAGTACCCAAAACCCAGATAAACCAGACTTCATCCATGACAAAATGCTAATGCATTCAGGACATAATTAAGAATATGAAAATGACAACCTACTGGTTGGAAATATGTTTCCATACCATTTCTATGGAGAGGTTTGTACATAGATACATACACAATTCCCCAATCCACACAGCAAGGAATGTGATAGGCAAAACATTTTAATAAAATTTGCTGAAGATACAGAAAGGCAAAATGGCACCTAAAAAGATTTTTATTTCCACTGTTATCAAGAAAATGCTCAACAAATCTGCCCTAAGAAACTACTTCACGCTCACTAAGTTGATGTTAATAATAAAGTTTCAAAATTACACCTTTTGGCAGCTATTTGGAAAATAAAAAATCACACAGATATGAAATAGTGTTAATGTGAAAGTTTTTCAGCAGTTGCTCAAAAAAGAAAAACAGAAAGAAAAACATTATCATTTGACTCAGAAACACCAGTCCTAGGGATATAAACAGAGAAAGTTAAAAAAAAAAAAGCTATGGACAAAGACGTCCACATATGTTCATATGTATAGCTTAGGGGAACCACAGGTAGAAATAACACATACATCCATCTATGAGTAATAAGCACATTGTGCTATTAATGCAAGAAAATGAAATTTGCTGCAAAGAAAGGAAGAAGTACTTAGTCCAAGATCTAGGCAAGTGCAAGGCAGAAATTGAAAGCCACATACACTAGTCAGTTTAGATGATCCATTCATCATAGGCAAATATATATATATATATATATATATATATATATATGCAGAAATCACATTAACAACTACTACAGATGGTGTGGATGCAAAGGAGTGGTTGGTAGTGTGTGGAGTGTGTTTTTTCAAAGTAATGGAATACTTTCCAACTAGAAGGAGTTGGTAGTTGCAGTGTTTTGTAATCACATGAAGTACCACCATAATGTAAGTGAAACATGGTTACAGCCCAGCGTCATTACTTTACATTCAGTGGACTTTGTGAACTATATCTACAAGTATACATATTTAAAAGGTACAAACTAGAAAAAAATCTATCAAAAGAAAGCAGTAACATTAGGGGACTCAGATGCCAGGATATTAAGTACTGTTATTCAGTTGCAGTAATAAAGAACTCAGGGTAGTGGAGTACCAGCAAAGGACAAACTAAGATCAGTGGAGTAGAATCCATGCCCACAACCAAAAGCAAACATCTATAGTCAACTGGCTTTTACTGGTTTCCTAGGAAACACAATGGAAATTTGTCTTTTGAATAAAATACACAATGCCAATGCATATCATGCTGAAAGGATACCTAATAGAAACCAATCTTTAACCTATTTTGGGGAAAAGTAATTTGAACTTATACTCAAAGCCTTACTCTTCCATACACCTACTCTTTCCCACCACATACCTCTCCATACACCCCTCAGTAATTTTGAAATTAACTCCTATATCTACCATTTTAAAATAAACACTATGGCCGGATCAATTTTAATCCACCAGACATGCAGGAAATCTATCCATACTATATGCATTTATGATGCTAATTTTCACACTGCCATGATAATTGGTATTTTCTACTTGATTAGAATTTTTTCCCATCTTACCTCCCTTTGTATTGTTTTTCTCCTCTGCTACACTTTTTAAAGAACAGAGGGAATGTGCTCTAGTAAACAAATTCCCTTTATTTTTTAGTATCAATATGGTGCATCCCAACACATAATAAATACTGAAACTGTTTTTCAAATGCTACTGACTTTAAACCATATCCAACAAACATTTCAATGTTCAACAAACCACAAAAGGCTGGAGCAATAAAATAAATTAATATTAAACATTTTACCTGCTTCTGTTTAATCAGGTAATAATCAATAAAGTCCCGAGGGCTTGCAACATTCAGTGATTCCTGATGCTCTTTTATTTTCTCCAAAAGGTAACTTTTGATATAATCAACATTTTTCTTTATCTTGCGATGACTTCCTGGACAATAGTCAATTAGTGAAGGGAAATTATTGCAGACCTACAAAATTAAACAAAGAAATTTCTCGTTAAGATGTATTGTTTTGCTTTTAATCATGTATGTGGTATGTGTATTCATACACACATGTGTGTGCCATCTATGTGCCATTTCCCCTGTCCTCAAGACCACAGTGAGCTCTCTGGCATAGCCATGGATAGTTCACCCCTTATAGCAATGAGCTTCTTTCATGCCCTCAGAGTTGGCTCTTGTACACCCACATCATCAGGGCCAAATCTCCTGTGTTACCTAGGCAAGGTGTTGGGGCCACTCTCCCAAGAGCTGAGGCTGGTGAAGGGCAGGGGCAGCTCTCCCACTTTTATAACCTCAGGGCCAGCCCTCCCACCTGCCACAGGCTGCAAGGAAGGAGAGGGAATTTCTCCACCACCAATACCACCATAAGATAGATGAGGGGAGGGGCCGGATCTCCCATGCGCACATTCTCTGGCCTGATTCACCTGCAGCCCCAGCAATTAATAGCGTCACTAAGGTCAGTTCTGATGTACTGCCCAGGGAAGGTGCAGAGCCCACTTTTTCAGGTGCTCAAGCTGGTAAGGAGGAAGATCGGCTCCCTCAACCACCACAGCTGTGAGGGGCAATGGGAGGAGAGCCTCTTTCCCTTGCCTTTACCATCACATGGCAGAAGACAGGACATGGCCAGCTATCCCACTCTCACAACCTCAGGGCCGGCTCACCCATGCCTCTGCCAACAGGATCAGCTCTACTATGCTGCCAGTTTAGGAGCAGGGCCTGCTTTCTTGAGTGATAAGCTGGTAAGGGGGAGGGTAAGTTCCCTCATCTGCCTCAGGCAGCAGGGGCAAGGGGGACCTCTCTTCCCAAGAGAGGTCTTCTCATACCACACCATCACAAGACATCCCACACTCACAATGTCAGGGCTGACTCATCTACACCCCTGCCAACAGTTTCAGCTTTACTGTGCTGCACAGGCAAGGTGCAGGGTATGCTCTCCTGAGTTCTGTAACTGGTGGGGGCAAGGGCAGCTCTCCCACTCTTATGACTTCAGAGCCAACTCTCCCACCTGCCAAAGGCAGTTGGGGGCATCTCTACCCTACCCATACCACTATATGGCAGATGAGAGAAAGGGTCAAATCTACCAAACTCATATTTTTGGGGCTGGCTCACCCATACCCCTGTCAACAAAATCAGCTTTACTGTGCTGCGCAGAGGAGGTACAGGGTCCACCCTCTCTAGTGTTGTAGACAGTGAGGGACAGGACCAACTCCCCACAAACCTTTCCTCCTTGCCTTTGGCGGTATCAGGAGCCATGGACATCACACAGACCATGGCTGCAACATGGCCATGAATCCAAACAGTTGCCCTGGCAGCAGCCAAGGCCCAAACATCACCTTAGCCCAGATGGCAGTAAAGCCACCCACCTCAGTCCCCTTCTCACCACTTCACCTCTTCAGATATGTCTGTCCACAGTACATGAACTATTGTCTCTCCTGCTCTCTTTCCCATACCACACCATACATTTGCTCACCATAGTAGTGCCTGACTGCCTATGCATTGTTGTGCTGGGCAGCCCAGATCACAGCCATTCTTTATGTAAAGTTCTGGAGATGCAAGTTCAGCCTAGGACAACTCTGAGAACATGTGTGTGGCCCACATAGCATTAAACTACTCACCTTCTCATTTCTAGCTGTCATCTTGTCAACTAGGATTCCAGTTGACACATAAACCACTGGAACTACTCAATGTTTCCTGGTAGATTTCATTGCCATTAAGATTCTTTCTCCTTTAAAAGAATATTCTTTCTAAACTAAAATATCCCTGCCTAATAATATGATAAAGATGTATTCAATAATTGAAAAGAGGGTAAGAATTATGCATAGAAGGATGTCCTGTGAACAACTGGACACACTTCTAGATGTGAATGCAATAATACTTTATACAGACACTTCGGTGGACATCATTTAGAAAATCAAGGGATAGGGAACTAGCAGGTTTGAGCCAATCTGGCATTTGCCTTTGAGTTTTGCTATTTGCACAGCAAAGGACTTAGAACCGCCTTCCAGATATTCTTTCCATAATATATTATTCCAAACTGTGGTGTCCTGTCACCTCACTTCTTGGTCCATATTGAGTTTGACCTATGAGAATGAAAGACTGTAAGTACGTTCTCAGAAGGAAAAGATCTTGACATCACCTGCAACCAGGGGGAGCTGAGAATCCTGACATTCTCATTTACTTTTTCCATGAAGCTAAGAAATTGCTGATCCTTATAATCAAAACGATTCTGGAAAATAATGGAGCAGATGACATTGCATGGAGCACAGCTCAGGATGAAGGTGGGATCACAGGGTGAGCCTGGATAATTAGAAACAATTAGAAAAATATCATTAAAATATACAAAGAACATATTTTGTTTTTGTTAACAGGTAAAGAGTCTTTAGACATTTTAAACCATACCTCATCTACAATTCTCCTAACAGCTAATCATTTGTTATATATATAGAAGTAAAATATCACTTTAACCTTAGCCTTGAGGTGGCCTCAAACTCACTACTTAAATAAGAACAGATCAACTGTTACACAAATTTTTACACTTTTATCTGATACTTGAAAGAAAACAAAAGATTTTATAAACCTAAAATTTCTAGTTTTCAGAAGAGAATTGTTTCTTACAGGAATGCCTGATTGTCATATAACACTGTGATTTAAATGAAGGAGTGTACACCCGGAAGATCTGCAGCCACAATGAGTAACCAAGGAAGCAAGTATTGATCTAAGGAAGGAGGAACTGACAATCCTGCAGGTGGCAACACTTGAGATTACACTCCTCACAGGACAATAATGTGTAATCTCAAGAACAGCCACTTCCATGTGGATTTGTTTGCATCATTAAATAAAAGGAAAACTTTTATTGTGCAGTTAAATTCAAAGAAGGGGAAACAACACGAGAGTGGTAATAGAGACTCCCCTTTTCTCACTTCACCATTTAAAACAATACATTTTGCCCCATAGGAAGTAAATGCAGTATTTGAAAAGTGGACACAAGGTCAGTGCTAGACAGATAGTTCTGCATTCAGAGTACTTACTGCTGTTTTAGAGGAATAAAGTTCAGTTCTGAGCACCCACCAGTTGGCTCATAACTTTATGTAACCTCAGTTCCAGGGGAATCTGATACAACTTTCTGACTTCTGTGGTGGCAGGCACACGGGTGGTACACACATGGATGTGCAGAACAATATTTATACACATAAAATAAAAATAAATGATCTTTTTTAAGTATAACAAAGAAGAAGGGGGTGGATGCAATAGGAAAAATGGGAATGGGGTGGGTAGGTATGTTCAAAGCACATGTTAAACTGCTATGAAATGTCTTTATGAAGCCCACACTATATGCAGTATTAGGGGCAATAATATTTATTTTTTAAAAGAAGTACATGATGATTATGTTCAATCAATCTAAGCAGCATATTTGGGCAAAACTGTGGTTTGTAGGTTTGTAAACATGTCCCCAAATCACCAAAGAGTCAAAAAGTTAACAAAAATGGTTCTTGTTTAATTAAAGACATAATTTAATTAAGAAATAATTTCTTTGATTTCTCCTTGTGCATTTTGCAGATTTGTGCTGTCATATGTGTTTTAATAGAGCATAAGTCAAAATGATAATCTCCATGTAAGAAAAAGTAATGAAGTTGTTTACATTTATTTATTTAAATATGTTGAACCATCCCTGAAATTCTAGAATGAATCCAATTAGATCACAGTGGATAATCTTTTTGATGCATTATGAATTTGGTTACAAATATTTTATTGAAAAATATTTTTCTTCCTGTTCATCAGAGATATTAGCCTATATTTTTCTTTCTTTCTTTCTTTCTCTCTTTCTCTTTCTTTCTTTCTCTTCCTTCCTTCCTTCCTTCCTTCCTTCCTCCCTACTTTCCTTCCTTCCTTCCTTCATTTCTTTCTTGTTTTCTTTCTTTCTTCCTTTCTTTTTTTCTTTGCCTAGTTTTGGTATCATTGTAATACAAATGTTGTAGAAAGATTCTTAGAACTGTTTCATCATTTTCTGTTTTACCAAATAATTTGAGGAGTATTGGTGTTGGTTCGTTTTTGAAGATCTGGTAGAATTTTGCACTGAATCCAACTGGTCCTAGACTATTATAGTTGAGAGATTTTTAATTACTTCTTCTATGTCATGGGATGTTATGGGTCTATTTGAATTATTTATTTCATCTTGGTTTGGATTTGGCAAGACATATATATCTAAATGCGTATCTGTTTCTTTTAGATTTTTCAATTTGGTGGGTATGGCTTTCTAGTCCATCCTTAAGATTGTCTGAATTTCATGCTGGGCAATGATGGCACACAACTTTAATCCCAGCACTCCTGAGTCAGAGACAGATGGATCTTTGTGAGTTTGAGGCCAAACTGGTCTACAAAGTGAGTTCTATGACAGCCAGGAGTACACAGAGAAACCATGGCATATATAGTTGTAATATCTCCTACTTAATCTGCAGTTTTAGCAGTTTGGTTCATCTCTCTCTTTTGGTTAATTTTGTTTAACATTTTTTCCTTTTATGTATTTTTATTTTCGTGCATTTGTGATTTGCCTGCATGTATGTCTTTATGAGTTCTAGAATCCCTGGAACTGAAGTTACAGACAGTTTCGAGCTGCCATGTGGTTGCTGGGAAATGAACCTGGATCCTCTAGAAGAGCAACCAGTGCTCTTAAGCACTGAGCCATCTCTCCAGCCCCTGAACATTTTTTTTTTATCAATCTGGTAAGTCTTTTCAAAGAAATAACTATTCATTGATTCTCTGTATTTTTGTTTGTTTGTTTTTACATTGTTAATTTATTTCAGACTTGATTTTTATTATTTCTTCCTGTTTACTTTTTTGCTGTTTGGTTTTTGAGAAAAGCTTAGCCATAATTGTCTAGGAATTTACTATGTAGACCAGGCTGACCTCAAACTCATAGATATCTACCTATCTCTGACTCCTAAGTAGTAGATTAAAAGCATGCACCACCACACTCAGCCTTCTTCCTATCTGCTTTTTATGATATTATTTGATCATTTTTGAAGATTTTTAGGTGCATAATTAAGTTATTAATTTTAGATTTCTAAAATTTTTGATATAGACTAGAACTCATAGTGCTGGAATGTGCTATGTCGACTACCAGAAGAGAAAAGTAATGATCAATATCACCCAGCTATAAATTCTGTAAGTTACAACAACAATTGGCATGGCAAGACATATCAGCTGGTGCCACAGTAAAAATGAACATCACTGAAGAACATTACAAACAACGTTCTGTTTGGTTTAAGACCTGTTTCATGAGATAAATCCCATACTTGGCACCATTATCAGGTCAAGGCCCTGAGCCTAGACATATCATCAACCTTAGGGGAGAATCTTTTATCACTCTGCTAATTGGGCAAAGTATTAATCAACTCCAAATAAATTATCATGGTATCTGTTGATTAATGAATCTCTCAACCCATATCAGAGAAACTCTTATTTGTAGTAGATGATGATTAACACAGAGATCCACAGCTACTCAAGGCACAGAGCAAAAAGAGACAATGTTATGCTCAGTCATAAGTGGGAGAGCTATATCTCAATGCTTCTTCCTAAGGCATAGGGATCATTATGGAAGAGGGGGCATAAAAAGACAGAGGTGGTGGGTGACAAAAAGGAGATAGTGTCTCATGAACATAGCAAGGCAGCTGCACATATAAGTTTAAAACAATTGTGACAACATTCACAAGACCCATGTAAGTTTAAGCCAAACCAAATCATGGTATGGAGAGGGGAAGTGGGTACAAAATCCCACCAATAGTCAAGAAGCTACTGGCACTACTTAGATCTCCAGAGAAGGTGAATTTTCTTTAAGAGTGTAGCCCCTAGTAAGTCAAACATAATCCAGAAGAAAACGACATATACAAGATATTTCTCAA
Source organism: Peromyscus aztecus (assembly GCA_902168405.1). Lineage (NCBI taxonomy): Eukaryota > Metazoa > Chordata > Mammalia > Rodentia > Cricetidae > Peromyscus > Peromyscus aztecus. The sequence continues at coordinate 38,380 of CABHPQ010151880.1, forward strand.
CCACCATCAAAGAAGCTTCTGTTTACAGTAGATGATGATGAATACAGAGGCTACAAAGGGCAAAAGTGCAAAGAATAAGAGACTGAAAAGTGTTCATCCTTAAATATAAATTATGTACTGCACCCTTTCCTTGAAAGACTCAAGGTTCATTGAAGAAGAGGGGGCAGAAAGAGGATAAGAGCCAGAGGTGGTGGATGACTACAAGGAAATGATGTTCTGGGCACAGCATGGCAGATGCACATATGAACTCACAGAAAATGTGATAGTATGCACAAGACCTATGCACACCAAAAAGAACAAAAAAAAAATCCTAGCATGGAGATGGAAGTTGGGCTTGATGTAAAACCCCTAATGGAGGTGTTATTGGCAACTATTAGCTTCTGGAAGAGGAAGGGTCAATTTTCTCTAAGAGAGTAGCCCCTGATAAATTGACCATGATTTATTGGAAGGTCACACAAACAAGAATAATTGATGAGTACAATTGACCTTTGGGGGAAAATTATTAAAAAATGGTTAGGAAGAAAAGGTGGATAGATGTGGAAGAATTGGAGGAGGGAGGATGAATGTGATCAAAAATAAGATAACTTTGTAGGGTTAGTGAGGTGATGGGCCATAGGAAAGTATCTACTACCTCTTGACCAGCATAATTCTTTACTACATTCTAAATCTTATCCTTGTAGATGTAGCAATTGGAGACCATTCCAGAAAGTCACTATTGGATATAATGCAGACACCAACAGATTTTGGGAATCCCAGCCTCAACATACACAAGAACATCACAACTTCTGCTTCTATGACACAGTAATCAACACAGAAGAGGAAGCAGCAAGATTCTAAGAAGTAGAATCCCAAGAAGTCACCTATAAAACAGTCTCTCCTAGAAATGACTACAAAACAAGACTGGAAAAATGGCAAAATCAGTAGATGTGCTAATGTGAAAAGGGAAAATTTTCACAGAATCCTACCACTAGACAGGCAACTCCATACAACTAATGACTCCTGGGGTAAGGATAATTATCCTCTCCAAAGCTTAAGCTCTATTATTTGAAGTCCGTTTGCAGATTGGCAGCAACGAAATTATATATATGATATCCAATAACAAAGAGTACTCAAGCGGTTGTATATGTATGTGTTCATTTACAGACATATGCACAATAATAATTAAAGAAATGGAGGCTATCATTTTGAGAGTGAGAAAGGCATGAGAAGGAGACAAAAGAGGGCACCTGGGAAGGGATAGAAGGAAAAATGGGGTGGGAATCATGCAATACTATTTTAATTAAAACATATTTTTAAACAAGAAAAAAATGAAACCACTAATAAAAATTTTCTAAAAAATTATATATGTCAAGTACAGATCAGGTTTGGTGGATATTAAATAAAGAGACAACACAAGGTAGGGTAGATAGTAAAGTAGGGGTGTATCTCAGAGGCATTTGCGGATGATCACAATCAATATACATTATATAAGATTCTGAATGCAGTAAATATTTTTTAAACAAGTAGGAATACAATTTTGATAACATGCTATTGCAGACACAATGATTGATGAATATTTTATTACACTTGGCTAAGAAATGAAAGCCACAAATCACATCATTGTTACCCAGGATTGTAATCATTGACCTACAAGAATCCTGTCTACTCAGTTAATTTGCTTAACTCTCTGTAGTCCAAGAAAATGAAAACAAATATTTTGACTAGGCTCTGTCACCATTATCAATAGTATTTATTCTGTGGTGGAATGATCCACAAGGAGAAATTACACTTGTGCTAATGGAAATGCATAGTCCTGCAGCTCAGCAGAAAATTAACATGAAATTCATTGTTTCTGATTTAAAAACGAAGAAAAATTTTAGATAGGATGTGATCAACATGACATACATACATACCTAGACTAAGATATAAGTGCATAAACCTACACTTACCATTGGTTTTCCTCAGTTCCTCTACAAGGCACTGTGCTTCCTCTTGAACACGGTCCTCAATGGTCCTTTTACCCATGCCCAAATTCCTCAGAGTCATGAGTGAGAAGCGTCTTATCTCTTTCCATCTGCTTCCATTGCTAAAAACAATGCCTAAAAAATGATAAAACACTAGACATAGATTCTTGTAACAGATGAGAGATCTGATGGGTGGAAACCACAGAGAGGTTCAAAGTGTACCTAAGGAAGAAGTCCACTCCTCCTTTTATCTTCACTTCCACAGTAAACTCTGTGCAGCACTCACATGAACATGTGCACGTACTTACCAAGGCCTTTAGTAATTCTTTCAGCCATTGGGAAGCTTCCTCTTCCAGCAAACTCCTCCCCATGATCAATCAGAGCTTCCTTCACTGCTTCATACCCATGTAACACCACAGTGGGCTTCATGCCCAAGTATAAGGTGAACACAGGGCCATAGACTTTTGAAAGCTTTAAATAAGAAAGAAAAATGTAAATATCAGCAAAAAAAGTCACTTTAATCTCCATGGAGTCAACCTCATTCACACTGATATTATCATTCACTGTATTTTAATAATTTTTTACAGGTAAAATCAGCTTCAAATGGTTCTGAAGCCTATTTATATCACATTATGGTTACCATCAGTTATTGATCATCTACAGTGAACCATGTAATGGCTCAGGACTCAGGTAGTTGTTATACAAAGACTACAACAAATTTTCACAACAGAACATTCATCAGAACACTATCTACCAGAACTCCACGGAGGCCACCCATCTACCTAACAACTGCCCCCTCAGTGCCTGTTTACCCTACCCACAATCATCCCTCCTATTCTGCCCATTATTTCCTAGTCTCCCAATTTGGGCAGAAACACCCTGTATGAACCGAGGAAAGTCCTCTCTGACCTACAGAAGTCCAGCCTACAGGTGTGGAGACCCTCTACTCAAACATAGGACACTCCAACAAGAAGAGTAGAGAAGAAACAGAAACCAAGAAACAAAACACCCATACTACAAAACCCATACTACCATATTTACAGATTTTATGCTATACATCAAACTTCTGTGCCATATTTACAGGTTTGGAAAAACAATAGAGGACTTCATATAGGACCACAAAGAACCAAGAATAGTCAAGGCACTCCTAAGGAGCAAAAACATGGTTGGAAGTGTAACAATACCTGACCTCAAATTATATTATAGAATTATAGTGATATAAATAGTCTGGTACTCACAAAAAATATACAAGTAGACCAATGGACTAGATGAAATGATGTAGAAATACAGCAGCAAAGCTAGGCCCACTTATTTTTGAAATGTAAAATTGTAAGTCAGAATCAAATGATTCTGTTGAGCAGTCCAGATTTGGTAACTGCTACTACAAACATCACAGAAGCTGCACCAAAGGCATGCAATATTTCTTGGAGAAACAGTTCCTCCTTTGGAAACATTCTTAGCCCAAGACTTAGGTTTTGCAGAAATTAAAAGTGTATATAAATATCACGAGATATGCTGAAAGTTTGGCTTCTTTCTTGCATTTCTTGTGTTATTTCATGTCCATTGGTATTTATTTAAATTAAGCATCAGTTAGTTCTTCAGAATCCAACGTCAAATAGATAACCTCAGCAAAAATGTATGTCTAAAGTTCTACCTGACTTATTGAATAAAATATTACTTACTATTGACCATCAACTAAAAATAACAGAAAAGGCTGATTTTTGTTTTTTTTTAAGATAGGAAATATTCACAAAAATTTGCAATTTTGGGGGAATTTTTCTTATTTTATAAAATACAATGAAATAAATATCTTTTCACCTGAATTCTTGCTCATTACTGGGTTCCTGACAAGAGACAACTGTAAAAGTCATAAGGTACACAATACTTCGGAAGAGTTTTGACTTTATGATTATTTATAGCAATTACTTCCTCTTATATTAGATTTTCATTTAAAGCAGCTTTCAATTTATCTTCTTCATCAAGGTATTGAGGAGCACAAAGAATACTTACATTGGTCATAGTTTGGCTGACATCCTTCACATCTATCTGGAGGAAATTGCCAATAACTGGGAGAGGAGTTGGACCAGGAGGGAGCTTCCCTCTCTCAGAGCTCTGTCTCCAGACTGAGAGGAGAAGTAGACAGGAGAGACTGAACACCAAGACAACGAATGGATCCATGGAGACCCTTCTCACTGACACAGCTGTGATCAGCCAGCATGGAGCTTTTATAACACTACCTGCTGAATCATCATGTTCCTCTTTGGTATATCATTGACTGATCAATCAGATAACTTTTTTTTTAAATCAGATAACCTTCAATCTCTCTCTGTCTCTCTCTCTCTGTCTCTGTCTGTCTCTCTCTCTCTAGTAGACTTTGTCCTTTTGATAGAGAAAAATAAGATGTTTTTTACCCTTGTCCTTCTTTACAGGATACCCGTTTGAATTTCTGGTTTAATGTTACTGACTGGTGTCCAACTACTGCTAATAAAAATAAATAAACATATTTATAATGTGCAACTATTCTTTAGAAGCAATAGATTAATTTTGAGATGGAAGAATATTTCTCAAACTTTACATGCCAGGTTAGTGACCAAGTTGGAATTTATGACTTATGGATAGTTGGTATATTCTATAAATATATTTATTTTTGACAAAGTCTTACTATGTAGCTTAGATTTACCTCAAACTGACAATTCTTCTAAATTGACACAATAGCTAGAAATATATTTGTGCACCACCATGGTCATGCATATTTAAAATATTTATTTGCTATATTAAACATTTGGACATATTTTGCTCAACAATGTAATTTTTATAGCTCATTATTTCACTCTTTGGCTGTTTATAAAACTGAGATAACAAAACAAAACTATCAGTCACACATCTTGAATCAGAAAATACATATTAAGCTTTTAGCTAAAGAAGTTGTTTTTTTTCAGTGTTATGTAGTTCAACAATGAAAGACCTTTTTTTAAAGGTAATGGGACAGAAGGAATTGTCAGTGTCTCACAGCTCATAGTTGGAAAAATTTAGAAATCAGAGTGACTATCTAATGGACATACTTACTCCCCTGGCTTTACCATAGATTCTTAAAGAAAAGTATTAGAATTCTCCTTATCCCACCAGCGCTGATGTAAAGAGGATAAGCACAATAGTCTATAGAGATAGTAACAATAATTTCTATGACTTAAACCTCCACAAACAGCACTATCAAGTGGTTACTAAGTATTCAAATGCTTGAGCCTAAGGGGACATTTCTAATTTAATTCACACTTCTTGCATTTTGCTCCCTTTCCTGAAAAAACAAAAAACAAAAAACAAAAAACATTCAGTTTAATGATACCCATCACAATGTCTTGACTGTGCACTGTGGCACTATCCTGATAGTAATCACTAACTTTCACAGTAAACATGAATCTAGTTAATAATTATGTCATCATTGTTTTAACATAGAAGTCAGAAGAGTTTGCTTGTTTTGTAATCTTGCTCAAAGATTACAAAAAAAATAGCTACAAAATGACCTAAGATAAACTTCAATAACCCAAAGTCATGATTATTCTCATTATTTACAATGAAGTAAGCAATAATTTGTTGCCTAAATCTTATTGCTCTAAAGTCCCAAAGAATAGATTTGAATGAAACAGTCTTAGTAGATTTCTTTTAAGGCCTGAGTAATACTTGATCTGGCACATTTCTAAGTCAGCATGATGTTTTGGACCAACTTTTTCTTTTACAGAATATAAGAATCCAAGAAAACTTAAGGAGAGATAGGCCTCTGAGCTCAACTGCTCTACATTTTCTTTCTTTTTTAATAAAAAACCTGTTGGTGATGCATGGAGTATAAGCCATCACTTTAATTCGATCAAGATGAATTGTCTCTTGGGAAAACTTTTTAGTGACTCTTCATTACATTTTGTTTGTTAACCTCCCTCCTCTTTCATCAATATCACATAATTAAAAAATATTTTGGTATATTTATAAAAAAATTACTAGTGCATATTCATTACACAAATGAATTGATTTCATAATGCCATTTTTATTCAAGTATAGCATGACTGTGACATTATGAACTGCCTTTCTTTACCATGTTGATGCCTCCTCATTCTGACCCCCAATCATCTTTCTCTTCTGAAATAGCCCTTCTTCTTTGTCTAAGAAATTGCTCTCACTCAAATAAAAGGAAATAGTTTATTCTGGAGTCAAATATGCAGGACCATGGCTGAAAAACTGGAATAATATTTCCCCGATACCTTGTTCCAGCATGGGAACAATTTAAAAAAAACCATAAATGAAGCCTTTGTCAAATTTATCAATAGAAGCATTAGGTAAGGTGATTATAAAATGTGGAGAAATCTGAGGTACAGGCCTCAGATGCTTTCTGACATTCTTAGCATTTTGGTCATTAGAAGCTAGGGATCTATTTATATATTCAAAAAAATTACCTAATAGTCACAAAGTTGATAGCTTATATAAAGAGTTGGGAAAAATTGCTTCAAAGGAAGCTGAGGTGGCCTGAGGTCATTTGGTTCTAGACTTGCAAACATTCTAGGCTTTTTGAAGCAGTGGAGTTCTTTTTTTTCCCCATAAAACATAGAAACATTTGTTAAGAAAACCTGGACTCATTATTATTTTATCAATTAGAGAGCAGAAATTTTTTCCTTGGACAAATATATAAAAGTATACATACTTATAAACAAAAACCACAGTGATTTTTAATTGTGCAACAGGATTAGAAAATAAGAAAATAAAAACAGGTTTTTCATTCCACACTATAATTTCAGGTGAGAAAGCAGGTGCTCAGCAATGGGGCGGGGCACATCTGTATGTATGGCACCTTTTACCACAGGAAGTCATATGGTGAGACCCTCCTCCCAATCTGAGAAGACCTGAGGTCACCAATGTGGTTTGAGCCTGACCTGTGTGGACTAGGAGGGCCACAAAGACTCTTGCTCACTTCCCCTAAGTCATATAGTAATGGTATATATTACATAACCAATCAGAGCAAACCTGTTGCCTCCCTGAAATGGCAGTGTGAAGTGGGATGCAAGGCTGTGAGGTTTGCAAGGCAGATTTGATGGTGGCGTGTCAGCTCTAACCAGTCAGTCAGACGTCTTCTTTTTTTTTTTAAATTTTATAATTTGATTTAATTTTACATATCAGCCATGGATTCCCCTGTCCTCCCTCCTCCAGGTCCCCCTTTCGCCCTCCCCTAAGCCCACCCCCCATTCCCATCTCCTCCAAGGCAAGGACTCCCCTGGGGATTCAGCTCAACCTGGTAGATTCAGTCCATGCAGGTCCAGTCCCCTCCTCCCAGGCTGAGCAATGGCTCCCTGCATAGGCCCCAGGTTCCAAACAGCTTGATTAACTTTACTTTCAAGAAAGTAGCACTCATAAGGAGAATCCACTAGAGAGATACATTTTTTTGACATGGTGGGCTCTGACAACTAAAATACAGAAAATAATTGTATTACCAATATCATAAGTATCTACCTTGCTTTAACTTATAGAGAAATTTGAATCCATCATTTTAAAAATGAAAAGAAGAGGGAAGAGTAGAAGGAATACAAAGCTTTATCAAATATTTCAGAGGGATGTTCTGAAGTGGATGTGTTTTTGTGTTTGTAACTAATA
>CABHPQ010151881.1:1391-35332 GCA_902168405.1 Peromyscus aztecus
GTGTGTGTGTGTGTGTGTGTGTGTGTGTGTGTGTGTGTGTGTTAGTATGTATTTGTATGTGTGTAGAGGCCAGATATCAACCCAGGGTGTCATTCCTCAGGAGCCATCTTTCTTGGAGACAAGCTCTCTAATTGGTCTGGAGTATGCAGAGTAGGCTAGACTAGCTGGCCAGAAAGCCCCAGGGATGCATCTATCTCTGCCTCCCCAGCACTGGGATTACCAATGTGTACCACGATGAGTGAGTTAGTTTGTTCTTTTGTTTTTAATGTGGGTGCTGGGGGCTGAATTTACGTTCTCATGCTTGTGCATCCAGCATTTTACCAACTGTGGCATCCCCCTAGCCTTCAGGTCTTGTGACAGACTGATGGACAAATAGGGGGGCTGTCAGTTTTCGTTTTGTCCTTACCAAATTTGCTCTGGTTGACTCTGAAGCAGTTGCTGTGGCATTCTCAATTACTCAGGGGATCAATGAGACAGACCACTTTCATGCAACTCTTCTGACAGTAGACATGGGGGAGGGGCAAATTTCCTCCCACATAGCCTACAGAGCACACGGGACTTTCATCTGAGGAAAAGCTAACCCAATGTCCTAAGGAGAAGTGATGAAGGAATGGCCCTGGAGGGTACTTGGTACCAATAGGAATTTCTGCAGGACCCAAGCGACACTGAGTGAAAAAGCAGCATTGAGCATCTCCTGGTGAAGCATCAGGAACAGAAGCACCTCCCACATCACCTTCTGCTCCTCGACCCCCATCAAGCTAGTCACACTGGAGTATTCTCCTACCTGCACTGTGTCCAGGATCTCCTTTTTGGCCTTTTGGTCCTGAAATTCCAGGAGCTCCTACATTTCCTGGAGGCCCCACTTTCCCTGGAGGGCCCTGCAAGCCCCTGAGCCCTTGACCTGTTGGGAGATAAAGGTAGCATGACCTGGTGACTGTTACTCATTTTCTTTCCTCAGATGTTTGAAGTTTGATTCACATCAACTCCAGGAAATGGACAGAGAGCTAGTTATTGGTTACTCAGAGTAGACAGATCCTCCTGCCTCCCAGGAAGACAATGCCTCCTCACAGACCCCTGTATAAAAGTGTGAGATTCAAAAGAACTTCTAAGCACTGTTGATTGGGAGTCAGTCATACTGTAAAGAGATCATTATAAAGAGAAGAACACCTGTCACAATAAAAGCCAAGTCTCTGAACTGCATCCCTGGGGACACAGAGCAAGCCCCCACTAGAGATAAAGGTGTAGAAAGCCAGTGTACAGTGTTTCATACCTGGTTCTCCCTTCTCCCCTTTGGGTCCATCTCTCCCATCTCTGCCACAGGCTATTACAGAGCAAGACTTCAGGGCATCCTCACAGGTTTGTGACTTTGATGAGGATATGACCACCACACACAGGAGAAGGACAGGGAGCGATGGAAGCAGGAGCATGGTCCTTACCTCAGAGGGGAGAAAGTCAATGAGACGAACATTTGGTTCATGGCGCTTGTTCGTAGTTATGGCACCCTGCACCCTGGGCTGAAGACAGCAGATATGAGATATATCATATCCTCTGTCTCTGATCTACTGAAGGTAGATCACACCTGAGGCTACTGAAGCAAAAGTATGAGTCAGGTCAGGATTAAAACCAAGAAAGATGCAAGAGGAGGGGGGCTTGTTCTCCCCAAGAGGCACAGAGTCCCTGTGTTGAGGTGAGGCACACTTCACCCTGAGGCTCTATAGACCAAAAATTATAAACCAGTCATGCTTGTGGTGGGCTGGCAGAAATGTAGAATGCCCAGCACCCAAGAGACCCCAGATCCATGTTCTTGTCTCCCCTTCTATTTCACAGGAGGCCCAGTCCCCCACTTTTCCCCTTCCCTATGGTTCCTCAAACTAGACTGTAGAGAGGGTACCTAAGAGCCCACAATGTCTGTTTCTCAGCCAGATGTCACTTATATTTCAAATAAAAATGCCTACTTTACATGCTTAGGCCTCATCCATTCTCAAATGTGTGGTTATTTTCCCAACATCTGGTTGGCATCATGTACAAAGTCTCTGTTTTGTGACAGGCATTTGCTGGAGATGGACCACGCTCAAACTGGAGCTTTCTCCAGTCATGGATCCTTTACACAGGAGACTTCTCTTGCTTGAGATCACCAGAAAGCCATTTCTGCTAGGGGAAGCTCAGGCTCCTACAATGCCTACTCACACAGGCCTGGAGAGTGCCCCACGTGATTCTCCCAGCAGAACTCTCTGCGCTGTCCAGGTCCTGCTCTGAGCCGCTGGCCTCTCAGGGCTGTCCCTCTGTTTTGTCCCAGCCTCTAATCCCAGTGTCCTGGCTGAACAACTTTGGCACCTGCCCTTTGTTAACCTGCTCTGTCGCTTCCCTCAACTTTTGCGTTCTCCAGCACACAGCAAGAGGTGACCAGAGTGAAGACATCTCCCATGATCACATCCTCCTCCATCTTTCCCCCTTCTAGATTTTGTACTTATTTTTAAAAGTCCTCTAATCACACTGGAGATACCCCATAGTCACACGTGGGTTGTACACGTGGCTTGTACACATGATGCCACCACCCCTCTTTTCACTTCTATTGTTTCCTTAGGAAAGGATTGTCCTTTAGTTTGCACATGGTCATGGAGATCTAGGAAGGACACAGAGAGCCTAGATCAGAGAGAGACACGGGCCTAAATGGGCCTGTGGATCCCACTAGACCCTTGCCTGGACCTTACAAGGTTCAAGCTGAGAGGCCAGACTCCAGACCCAGCGCCACATCACCTTCATCCTGAAATGACTCACCAGCGTTTTCTTTAGAGCGAAGAGGAAGCAGAAGGGAAACTTACTCTCCAGTCAAGCTGGTAGAAACTTACTCTCCAGGCCGCTGGTAGCTGCCTCCTCAATGCTAAGGCCTATTATCCTGGTGACCAGGGACTAAGCTGGACTAGCCTTCAACCTGATTAATGAGCAACTATCCATGGAGATGTTGTAACTGGGTAGCTGTCCAGAGCTGCAGCTGCTAGTATCTCAGTTCAGTACTGTGTAGCTCTCTGTCTTAATACTCTAAAATCTTCCTACCACTGTGCTCCCTCCCAGATCTCCATCCATACAGCTGAGACACTCTGATCCTCTAGAACCATGGACTGTTGACACAGATTCATCAAGATATTCTTTCCATAAGGGACACTCATAAGTGTACTAGACAAATAAATATTCTCAGTCAGGTGTACACAGGTATGGATGGATGTGCACAGGAGCCCAAATTCTTGTCAGTTGCTATGACTAGTTTACCCCTCTGTTTATTCTTCAGTTATTGTAGGACTAGATGAGGTCCTGAGTCACCTCCCTCCCCCCTCTTCATTCAGAACATGTATTAAATGTCTCCTTTAGGCATGTTCCAGACCTAGGCACAAGAGGAAAGGAGTAAGGTTTTTAAAGATTTATTTTTACTGTTACAAAGTATTGATACTTTGCCTGTGTGTATGTGTATGCACCTATGCATGACTGGTCCTGGGGAGGCCAGGAGAGGGCGTCAGATAACTTGAAAGTAGAGTTACAGACAATTGTGAGCTACTGCATGGGCACTAGAAACCAAAGTCCTCTGTGGGAGCAGCAAGTGAGCCATCTCTCTAGCCACATGAGAAGAAATGTGTGTAGATAACAAAGTCAAAGTTGAATGTGTCCAGCAACACAGCTCTCCACTCTGCCCAGGCATTCCTTCTATCTTTAAGTGTTGGTTGCTATTTGGGTTTCAGCTGAGATAGCTCAGGATAAGGGACTTTCCTAACCACTCAATTTTGAGTAGCTTCTATGTTGATAAATTTTAATTCTCTGATTTAATTATATGCCTATTATTTGTCCATATGTGAAATTGTTTATTTGGTTGCCTATTTATTGACCCCATATCTCTGTTGTTGTTATTGCTGTTTGTTTGTTTGCTTGTTTGTTTCTGAGACAATATCTCTATATAGTCCTGGCTATACTAGAGTTCATTGTGCAGACCAGGCTTGCCTTGAACTCTCTGAGATCATCTTCTCTCTGCCTGCCCAATGCCTTTTTTTGGTTGTGAGCCTAGCCTTTAACGGCTGAGCCATCTCTCCAGCCCACCCGATGCCTTTTAAATGATCATGAATGAATTGGAGTTTTGTTCTCTTGATGCTGTGTTCCTGAGAAGGAAGGACCATCCTCTCCCTGAGGCATGGGGCAGAAGGCAAACATTGTTACAGCACTGTAGATACTGTTAAGGTTATAAGCACCACCTTTAATGTTTGTTTTTATTTTAAATAAGCTAAGACATTGGGGAGTAGGATGACTTGATTCCCTGCTTGGCAGACCTTCCCCTCCTGTGGTTGTTCCCTACACCAAGGACTATAAGACAAATGCCCAGAAGAACTTCCATGACACCAGCTTCTTTGAACACTATACTTGGGGAAGTGACATTGCAACCACAGCTGACTGCTGCTGAACCACAGCTCTGGCTCTCAAGGCATGGTCTACAGCTGCTTCAAATAGCTTACAGTGGCCCTTTTTGCTATAAGTCTTGGTGATACCCTATAACCAGTTCTACTCAGGCTAGATGGGGACCCCTTTCCATGATGACCCAGGAGAAGGCCTGTGCTAATGCAAATAGTCTTTCATTTATATTAATGACCATTGTATTGGAATAAATGTAACCCCTTATCTGTATGGGGGATTGTGCTGATTGCTGCAAACCACATGCTTCATTTGTGTGAAGAACTGTTGTTGTGGTCTGGAGAGATGGCTCAGTGGTTAAGAGCACTGGCTGCTCTTCACAGGTCCTGAGTTCAATTCCCAGCAACCACATGGTAGGTCACAACCATCTGTAATGAGATCTGGTGCCCTCTTCTGTTGTGCATGAAGACAGGTCACTCATATACATAAAATAAATAAACATTAAAAAAAACTGTTGTGTTGGTACAAACATACCATTTTGACCATTTAAGCCCGATGTGGGAGCCAAGTGGAAAGCACTCTCCTTTGTTGCTTCCCCAATAAAGGCTTTAATCCAATGTTCTTTTCTTGCCTACTCTTCATTTTTATCATGAATTACTACAGTGTGCTGAGCTGGGAACACAAAGGCTGAAGGTGAGGACGCGGATGAAGGAAGCAGCAGCTACCAACATTGGCAGCAACGCTGTGCTAGCAGCGAGAGTGATGAGAGACCACGGAAGCCATCCAGAGAGGGGCTAGGGCAGAGAGGACTGGGAGCGGAGACAACAGAGACAACTAGGTCTATGAAGAGCTGCAGATGAGCAGCTGGAGGCTGTGGTCATTGGGAGGGTATCAATGAACAACTAAGCCTTCATGGCCAAGGGTCTCAGACACTCTAGATCTAAGAATTGTAACACTAGCTGCTGTCAAGGGCTCAGGGTCCTGATGTACTAGGCCTGTATGTTGTTATAGGGCCTTTACGAGCACTGTAATATGAAAAGATCCAACCTACTGCTGCCTGCTGCTACCTGCTGTAGCCACTCAATGCTGCTAGGAGCCACAAATTGACAATAGCTGGTAGGTGCCAGGGCCCCTGATGGTTAAAACCCAGAGCGATAAGCCTCCCATCTAAGTGCCCACTAAGTCTCTTGCTTCTAGAGCCTACAGTAACAGGCTGCTGCCCTTCAGGGTTTGGAGTCATAAGGCTCTGGTCTGCCAGTCTATATGCTAGTTCTTGAGTGCTAAGGACTGAGAATTGTCAGCACTGATAGGGCTTTATCCTGTCTGCCCACAGTTCCCACACAGGTGGAATAGGAGGACCCCAGCCAGTTTATTGGTAACCTGCCTACCTGGCAGAGTGCCCCCTAACTGTCAATGCTCAAGAAAGATCTGTGAAACAGATGAACCCTCAGCAGCATGCATGTCCTTGGACCAGCCCTTGTGGCTTCACTGTCAGAGCTGACATCTGGACTTACTTCACCAGTTTTGATACTTCTTTTGGGCAGGAATTACATACAGTTCACTTGTTGTCCCCAGAGTATAACCCAGGCCTGGACACCTAAGAAGGATCCAGTAAGGTACAAAGCTTGGCAGCTAACAGACTAGGCCGAGGTTTCTTAAGCTTGGGTTTCTAGAGTATCCAGTGCTTGCAGTCAGAGGCTGATCGGGTGGCCTGAGCCCCTGACATGACCTTTGATGCCTTACTTTCTCCAAGTTCACAGACACTCACTGAAACCTTTTATCTTACCAAACAACCTGAGAGGTTTGTTTTCCCCAGAACAGAGTAGGCCCGGCTTACTTCCCATGACTCTGTGGTTGGTATTTTGGCTACTCAAGGGCCATCAGTCCATGTTTACTCAAGAAACCATGTCCCCTGTCTAATCTTATTAGAAGGAGCCTGCCAGTTATCTAGAAGGGTCTCCATTGTTAAGAAGACACCTTTCAGGGCTGTAGTTTTTTTTTTTTTTACTGTTGGTACTACTTCTGGGCCCATAGGATGAGAAAGCAACTGGCATTTACTGAATAAAGCAAATGAGATCACTTCCAAAAGTGAGGGTTTAAAACTTAAAGGTTTACATAAAACCCCACTCTAAATACACTACAGACTCAGAAAAAGGTGGTTGAAGTGGGGGAGAGAAGAGTATTGTGAGCAAAGAAACAGTAAGAAGAAGATTTTGATCTGACCTGGTGTAGTAGCACATGCTGGGGACCATTGTGCTTAGGAGACTGAGATAGGAGGCCATCCTGGCCTATATAGAGAGTTTCCAGCCTGCCTTGGTTGCATACTAAGACTCAAAATAAAGGAGAGGAAGAGGAAAAATGACTATATTAATGAAAAAATAAGAAATACTAATTAAAATATAAATTGTTTATATAAATAAATAGTTGGCAGACATGACAACGGTAGTTTGAATTCTCGTTTTCATACTTTGGTTTCTTTCTTATTATAGAATTTTATGTCCATGTTATTTGCTAAAGTATATTACAGAGAGGTCTACTTGAGCCCCAGAAGTAAACATTCAGCCCTTTTGGTGTTTGACTTGGCTTTATGACTTACCAAGTTGGAAGGAAATAGCAGCATCAAGGGTGCTCATAATAGGAGGCCTATTATGTTTCTTTCCCAGCCCTAGAAAGAATATGTTGGTGGTAGTCACTACTAGCAGGGCAATTGCATGAACAGAATAAATGCAAACTCACCTAGACATCCTGGGCCCAGCCTATGCAGTTGAATCCAGACAAGTTCAACCAATTTTTTTTTTTTTTTGGTTTTTTCGAGACAGGGTTTCTCTGTGTAGCTTTGCGCCTCTCCTGGAGCTCACTTGGTAGCCCAGGCTGGCCTCGAACTCACTAGAGATCCGCCTGGCTCTGCCTCCCGAGTGCTGGGATTAAAGGCGTGCACCACCAATGCCCGGCGAATATTTTTAAAGCTCAACACACGGGAAAAAAAATAGTATGAGAAAGAAAAATGAGTGCTGTTGTGAGCAAATGGTGACTTCTTTTATCAACTAACTGACACATTACCAATGACTATAGAAACAATATAATAAATAGACAAGTCAAGAAAGAAATGGAATATTAAGCTGATATAAGTACAATTGACAATATAAATTTATGTTATGTTCAATGGACTTTATAGCAATTTGGAAATCATATAAAATTTATATTAGAAGTCAATTTAAAATTATTTAAGTTAGGAATGTTAAAATAACTGATATGTTATTAATCATAAAATATTGAAATAGACATAAAAGTCACTATCTTAGCTATCAAGAAGTACAGTTTTTAAGATGAGTTTTATCAAATCTTTAGAGATTATTTTCTCTTGTGTAAATGATTGGAATAAAATTTTTAAAAAACTGACCATATTTGCCAGAAGACCAGGTAGGCCAGCCACCCATGGACCATCCCCCACTCTCTCCATTCCCTTGGACAGACTCCCCGTGCCCAACCACAGGCTTTGCCTGCCAGAAAACCAGCCCCCAACTCTGGCAAACACCCCTTGCCAAAATACAGGTCATGCTGCCCATCCATGGACCTCCTCCACTCACTCAATGACCCACTCCAACAATGTCCCCAATCCCCACCCCCTCCCCATTGCCATATCTCAGCCCTCAACTCAGGCAGAGACTCCCTTCTGGATCAGAGGCCACACGAGCTACCCAAACTCCAGGTAAGCCAAGTAGACTTCCTCCACTCTACTGGTATCCCCCAAACACTATCCCCAATAACCCCCTCATCTCCTTGTTACCATATACCAGCCCCCAACTCAGGCTGAGAATCCCTGCTGGATCAGAAGCCACTCAGGCTGCAAGAAGTCTAGCCCCAACCTCAGGCAAAGAACCCCTGCCTACAAGAAACTACATCAGCCACTGGAAGTCCAGCCTCCAACTCAGATAGAGACTGCCTGATCAAGCACTGGACACACAGGCCAAAAGACCAGAGAGGAAACAGAAGCCAAGATAAAAAACAGCCATCCAACAAAGAAAAACCCAGGAATTGGCATCTAGACCTATAGTCACCCAAAACTCAGAAATGTAAACAACATTCAACATACAAAAATCAGTCAAGGTAATCCACCATATAAAAAAAAAAAACAAAAG
Source organism: Peromyscus aztecus (assembly GCA_902168405.1). Classification (NCBI taxonomy): domain Eukaryota; kingdom Metazoa; phylum Chordata; class Mammalia; order Rodentia; family Cricetidae; genus Peromyscus; species Peromyscus aztecus. The sequence continues at coordinate 9,920 of CABHPQ010151881.1, forward strand.
AAAAACACTACATGATCATCTCATTAGATGCCAAAATGCCTTTGACAAAATCCAAGACTCCTTCATGATAAAAGTCTTGTAGAGATTAGGGATACAAGAGACAGACATACCTAAACATAATAAAGGCAATTTACAGCTAGCCTACAGTCAACATCAAATTAAATTGAGAGAAACACAAAGCAATTCCACTAAAATCAGGAACAAAACAAGGCTGTCCACTCTCTCCATATCTATTAAATATACTACTTGAAGTTCTAGCTAGAGCAACATGACAACTAAAAGAGATCAAAGGAATACAACTTGGAAAGGAAGAAGTTAAAGTATTGTTATTTGCAGATGATACGGTGGTATACATAAGTGACCCTAAAAATTCTGCCAGGGAACTCCTACAACTGATAAACACTTTCAGTAAAGTAGCTGGATAAAAGATTAACTTAAAAAAATCAGTAACCCTCCTATATACAAATGACAAATGGACTAAGAAAGAAATCATGAAATAGCACCCATCACAATAGATACAAACAATATAAAATATCTTGGGGTCACTCTAACCAAGAAGTGAAAGACTTGTATGGCAAAAACCTCAAGTCTTTGAAAAAAAGAAATTGAAGAAGATATCAGAAGATGGAAAGAGCTCCCATGCTCATGGATCAGCAGACTTAACATAGTAAAAATGGCCATTCTACCAACAGTAATCTACAAATTCAACACAATCGCTATCAAAATGCCAGCACAGTTCTTTACAGACCTTGAAAGGATAATAATCAATTTCATATGGAAAAACAAAAAAACCCAGGTTTGGTAAAACCATCCTGAACAATAAAGGAACTGCTGGAGGTATCAACATTCCTGATTTCAAACTATACTACAAGGCTATAGTAATAAAAACTTCATAGTACTGGCATAAAAACAGACAGTGGATCAATGGAATTTAATTGAATACCCAGAAGTAACTCCACATGCCCATGGACACGGATTTTTTTATTTAAAAAAAAAGCCAAAATTATACAATGGGAAAAAGAAAGTATCTTCAACAAATGGTGCTGGTCTAACTGGATGTCTACATGTAGAACAATACAAATAGATCCACATTTATCCCTCTACACAAAACTCAAGTCCAAGTGATCAAAGACCTCAACATAAACCAGATATACTGAACATAATAAGAGAGAAAGTAGGTAATAGCCTTGAATGCATTGGTACAGGAGACAATTTCCTGGACAGAACACCAATAGCACAGGCACTAAGATCAGCAATTTTAAAAATGGGACTTTATGAAAATAAAAAGCTTCTGTAAGACAAAGGACATCCCCAATAGGACAAAATGACAGCCAAAAGAATGGGAAAAGCTTTTTACCAACTCCATATTCAATAAAGAGCTAATATCCAAAATACGTAAAGAACTCAAGAAACTAGACATCAACAAACCAAATAATCCAGTTAAAAATGGGGTACAGATTTAAACAGAGAATTCTCAATAGAGGAATCTCAAGTAACCAAGAAACACTTAGAGAAATGTTCAACATGTTTAGCCATCAGGGAAATGCAAATCAAAACTTTGAGATTCCATCTTTCAACTATCAGAATGGCTAAGATCAATAACACAAGTGACAGCTCATGCTGGCAAGGATGTGGAGCAAGGGGGACACTCTTCCATTGCTGGTGCAAATACAACCTTGTATAGCCACTATGAAAATCAATATGGCAGTTCCTCAGAAAATTAGGAATTGATTGGCCTCAATACTCAGCTATACCACTCTTGGGCATATACCCAAAAAGTGTTCCATCCTACCACAAGTATCCTCGTTCATCCATGTTTTCATAGCTTTATTCATAATAGTCAGAAACTGGAAACAACCTAGATGTCCCTCAACTGAAAAATGGATAAAGAAAATTTTGTACATTTACACCATTTGGATTATTATCCAGCTGTTAAAAAAATAACATCATGAAATTTGCAGGCAAATGGACAGAACTAGAAAAAAATCATCCTGAGTAAGGCAATCAGAAAGACACACATGATATGTACTCACTTATAAGTGGATATTAGCTATTAAATAAATGATAATCATGCTATAATCCACAGATTCAGAGAGGCTAAGTAATAATGAGGGTTCTAGTGGGGATGAACGCATCTCCCTAGGAAGGGAAAGAGAATAGATCATGTAGGTGGACTCGGAGCAGGTAGGGGTGGGAACAGGAGGGATCCGGTGGGGAAGCGGGGACAGAAGGGGAGAGTACTGGGAAAGAAGACTGGAATATGGGAGCATTTGTGGGTAAATGTGGAAACCTTGTGCAGCTTAAACTTCCTGGAACCTATGAGGGTGACCCTAGTGAGGAGTCCTAGTTATGGAGGACAAGGAGCTTGAACTGTAACCAGTCAAGGCAGTCAATGGTGGGTCTGGGATACTAACCCAGCCACAAAACCTTTCATCTGTCCTGCCGGCAAGATGTGCAGGACAATCATGGCTCAAAGCTTGTGGGAGTGGCCAATCAATGACTGGTCTAACTTGATGCCCATGCCATGAGAGGGAGATCATGGGCAACATTGCTTGGACAGACAGGAACAGGAAGCTGAATGGCCCAGAGACTTAGGGTAGAACCAAACACTACTGGCAAAAAAAAAAAAAAAGTCAATGAAGTGATTCCTAATGATATTCTGCTATACTCAAAGATCAGTGCCTAGCCCAATCATCACCCAAGAGACTTCCTCTGGCAACTGAAGGGAGCAAATGTAGAGACCCACACTCAAACATTAGGTGGAGCCCAGGGAAGCCTGCAGAAGAGGGGGAAGGATTGTAGGAACCAGAGTGGTCAAGGATACCAGGAGAACACAGCCCACAGAATCAACTAAACAGGGCTCATGGGGCCTTAGAGAGACTAGAGGCAATCACAGAGCTCACATGGGTCTGAGCTAGGTTCTCTGCATGTACATTAAGGTTGTTTAGCTTGAAGTTTTTGTGGCACTCCTAACAGTGGGACTTGGGGGTATCTCTGACTCTTTTGCCTGCTCTGGGTTGCCTTGTCCAGCCTTGATATGAGGGTTTGTGCCTAGTCTTACTGAACCTTGTTATGCCATGATATCCCTGGGAGGCCTGCTCTTTTCTGAGGAGAAAGGGAGGAGCAGTGATTTGAAGGAGAGGAACAGTGGGGGTGGAACTGGGGGGAGTGGAGAAACGGGAGGCTGTGGTCAAGATGTATTGTAGGAGAGAATAAATAAAAAAATTTAAATAAAAATAAAACTTCACTCAAATGACTAGCTAAATGGTGTTAATCAAAATTCAAAAGAACGTAAGAAGAGAATTCTTATTTATTTATTTTGATGATTTTATTAATTATTTGAGAATTTCAAATAATGAATTTTGACAGTGTTTACCCCTCCTCCTCCTCCTGACTTTTCCCAGGTCCACCCCCAGCTCTTTACCCCTTCAATTTCCCGGTCTTCTTTATTTTTAAATAACCCATCAAGTCTGATTTATGCTGCCCATATATTCCTGGGTATCAGGCTAACCACTGGAGTGTAGTCTCTTACCAAGAGCCACATTCTTAAAGAAAACTGATTTTTCCCCAGAAACAATCATCAACATTTCCTCAGTTAGAGATGGGAGGGGGTCTCATGACCCTCTCTCAATCCATGCTAGAATGTAAACTGGCTTGATGTTCTGCAGGTCTTATGTGGGCAACCACAGCTACTGTGAGTTGAGTTCTGCAGTCCTATCATGTCCTGAAAACACTGTTTCACTCTGGCCCTCCCAGGCCTCTGGCTCTCACAATCTTTACAGCCCTTTTTTATGCTAATTCCTGAGCCTTTGGGAGAGAGAGTCACATAGATGTCCCGTTTATGGTCACCGACACTTACTCTTAGCACCTTGACTAGTTGTGAGTTTCTATGTTATCCACCATCCACCACACAAAGAAATTTCTCTGGTCTGAGACCTGTACTAATCTATGTGTGGAGAGATATGAATCTAGAGAGAGGTTTGATACTATGTCCATTTAGCATAATAATAGTAGTAGGTTTACCTTCGGGGCCTAGAAGCTCCCAAACTTTGGGTTCTTGGCCAGATTTACAATGCGAGGTATGTGTTTTCTCCTGTGGAGCAGGACTTAAATTCAATCAGAAAGTGGTAGGTTGTCCCTATAACATTCATGCTGTTATTGTACCCCTGGGCATGTATTTCTGCTCTAGTAATTATCGTAGTTCACAGGGTTTACTTCTGGTTAAGACTATTGACGACTTCCTCCCATTCCCAGCATCTTACATAGGACCTTCTGGTACTACGAAAGCCAGCCATCACTGAGAATGCTTTCTGGTCAGTGTCAAATTGATTTTTCCATGTCCTGTGGTCAATGTGTGTGGTGCCTTCAGCAATGGGGTCTCACCATCAAGTTCTGGTGGGCAGCCAAGAGCAATGGTACTGATTTAGGAGACTCTGGGACATCTCTGACCAATAACTTGTGGAAGTATCCCACACCTGGCACTGAGCTTTTTACCTGGAAACCTATATCTTCTGGAATTAGCATAACCTCCTGTGCAGGATACGCCCAATTAGACTCTTTTATGTGGATACCTATATTGGTTATCCCTCCTCATACCCTCTCCTCCTGGTACTGACCAAGAAGCTTCCTCCCTGCAAGTAAAAAGAGAACTTTGGTTTTGTTTTGTTTTGGTTTTGGTTTTGGATACAGGGTTTCTCTGTGTAGCTTTGGAGCCGGACCTGGAACTCACTCTGTAGACTAGGCTGTTCTCAAATTCACAGAGATCCACTTGCCTCTGCCTCTTCAGTGCTGGGATTAAAGATGTGTGCTACCATCACCCAACAAAAAAAAATGTGTTTGTGTGTGTGTGTCTGTGTGTGTGTGTCTGTGTGTGTGTCTGTGTGTGTCTGTGTGTGTAGAAATATAAATACAACACCACATAGTTTGAAAAATAGTTACTAAAGCCTAGCCACACACCTATAGCACAACCTCTGGAATCTCACTTCCTGCTCTCCCTAGTCTACAGATTGGCCATGGGAGAACTGGTAAATAATTTTGACCTCTTTGTACTTCAGTATTCTAAGTTATAATTGAAAAGAACAATAGCATCTATATTAGAGTCCCTGGCATAGAGCAAAGGTCATGAAAATATTAACTACCAGACCAAGTATGATATAGTGCTTCCTGCACTCAAAGATGGCACACATTCAAAGATGGCTCAAAACTAATGTAATTCATTAAGTTAATACATATAAAGTTTTGTTAAAAGTCTTAATTCACATGTGTACATGCTTAAAGCTTGAAGCTTGCTCTGTTCTCCATACTAGTAAAAGGTTTCAAATTCTTCACATTCTCTCTTCAAAGACCCCTGTAACACCAGACTCCTGGGATTTGTTTACGTGTTGTAAAAACACAGCCCATATGATTTTGTCCCTAGCTTTGTCAATAAGATTTCTTAGTTCAGATTCAAGTAATTACTGCAAGCACAATGTGGTGGTGGGGTTTGAAGCTGTTGCTTCTTAAAGTAAAGGGTGGGTAGTGGCCTATTCTCATACTTAAGTGCTGTGGGATGTTCTGTATGGCAAATGTGTTGCTAATAAAACACTGATTGGCCAGTGGCTAGGCAGGAAGTATAGGCGGGACTAACAGAGAGAATAAAAAGAACAGGAAGGCGGAGGGAGTCTCAGTCAGCCACCGCCAGGACAAGCAGCATGTAAAGATGCCGGTAAGCCACGAGCCATGTGACAAGGTATAGATTTATAGAAATGGATTAATTTAAGATATAAGGACAGTTAGCAAGAAGCCTGCCACGGCCATACAGTTTGTAAGCAATATAAGTCTCTGTGTTTACTTGGTTGGGTGTGAGTGGCTGTGGGACTGGCAGGTGAGAAAGATTTATCCTGACCGTGGGCCAGGCAGGAAAACTTAAGCTACACTTATTTGCATATATGACTGCTATTGGAGTTAGGATTAGTTTGGAGCCAGTGTCCCTGGGCAGCCCTAAGAAGCCATGTTTGGTTACCCATACTCAATAAGCCAAATATTGCCAAGTTAATAGTAATAACCAGAAAAGGGAAATTTATTCCAATGTAGTCACATTAGGAAGAGGGATAGAGATCCAGTGATCCCTAAGTCTATTTTCAGAGTCCCAGACATGAGATTAAAGTTTAAGAAGGCCATAATTATGCATAGTCAAGCACTCCTAGCCAAGGTGTGGTCCCGTTCATCTTTAATCCACAATCCTCTTGGCTCTAATCTCTCCTGTAAGGTGGTCTGAAGATTCTGTGAAATTCCTTTAGAGGAGGCAAGTCCCTCCTCTGGCAGGCATCAGGCTTCAACCTTTTCCTTCTTCCAACATGAGACTCCTGGAGGAAACTCTAGTCCCCTGGGGTACCTTGTTTCACTGTCTGACAAGTGTCACTCTAGAATGTTCTTATTCCTTTTAGGCTTGTATGACAGTCACATGAACTTGTATACATGGATGTTATTTTAGGTTACATGAAAGATGAAGAGAATATTGGTCCAAAGGAGAGACATGTCTGTTCTCACAGGAAATTACTAGCCAGTGAGAATATGGCTGCTTCTCAGAACACATTGAATGGTCCTGTCTGATTGTTTAGTGCCTTCTGACAGTTCCTCTTGGGAACTAGTTCTTCTCAAAAGGACCCTGCAAGAGCCTCCCATCAAAGCATAGCATCAGTTGCACATGTAGGTCCACGGTGTGTTATTACTAGGACCTTGTGTTTTAAGGAGCAACTGCTCATGCGTACGGACTAAATTGACAGGTCAGTTCTGTGACCTGGCATTCACACAGCCCCTAAGAAGTTTTCTCTGAGAGGTGAGGTGGGACCACAATGTCCTAGCATTGTGAGGCTCACAATTTTCTCCCATTCTTCTTTTTTAATGTTTGATGTGTGTCAATAGTTGGTGTTTATTTGTTTATCCATTTTTTTTATTTTTGAGATTATAATATAATTACAATAATTCTTCCTTCCCCTTCTTCCCTCCAAACTCCTATATACCCCTCCATGCTCTCTTTCAAATTCATGGCCTCTTTTTTCACCAATTGTTACTGCATGCATATATGTATATTTATATACATATACATTCCTAAATAGAACCTACTCAATCTGTATAATGCCACTTGTATGTATGTTTTCAGGACTGACCATGTGGCACTGAACAACTAACTGGTGTGCTCATCCCTGGGGAAGATCACTTCTTCCACTCCCAGCTTTCCTTGGTTGCCTATAGTTATTTATGTAGGGTTGAGGCCTCACGTTTCTTTTTTTCCTCAAAATCAGACACTTTGTGTTCAGCACTGAAGCGCTTGCTCCTAGAATGGGGAATGATTCTGTTTTGTTTTGTTTTGTTTTTTGTTTTTGTGCTTTGCTTTGTTCTTTGTCTGTTGTTTGTTTTGAGATAAGAGTTTCCCTATGTAGCTCTGGCTGTCCTAGAACTCTCTATGTAGACAGGCTGGCTTCAAACTGAGGGATTTACCTGCCTCTGCCTTCCAAATGCTGAAATTAAAGGTGTGTGCTACCACTGCCCAGCCTGGGAACTCCTCCTCCTCCTCCTCCTCCTCCTCCTCCTCCTCTTCCTCCTCCTCCTTCTCCTTCTTCTCCTTCTTCTTCTTCCTCTTCTTCTTCTTTGTTTTTTTTTTTTTTTGAAACAGGATTTCTCTGTGTAAAAGCCCTGGCTATTGTGGAACTCAATCTGTAGACCAGGTTGACCTGGAACTCAGAGATCCACCTGTCTCTGCCTCCTGAGTACAAAAGGAGGCATGCGCCACCACATGATTCCTGTCTGCCTTGGGTAGTGTCTTAGTCAGGGAATCTGGGGGGAATTAAGCATCCTTGCTCACAAAAGTTAGAAGGATGATCTCAGGGGCACAGTGGGAGAAAGGATACTTTTCACTATGCCAGTTCAGAGGTTACCGAAGGGCGGTCAGCTTTCTTTTCCCCAGTCTGCTCCTCCTTAGACTGGAAAGGGGGATTGATAACATTCCTAATGAACAGCCTCCTCTTTTCAGGCCCAGTGGTAGCAACCCTGGAGTCTTTCTTCAGACTCAGAACCTCTTAATCTCAGGTGTGCACTGGATGCCAATACCCTGGACTGGATGCTGGCTCCACTCACATTTCACTTTCTCTGTGCAAATAGACCAAAGAAAATGCCAGAAAATCATCTGATGAAGTTCAACATACACATTACTGATTTAAAAGAAAAAAATGTACCTTGGGCTAGGGGTGTAGCTCAGTGGCTTAAAACCTGCCTAATATATGAAAACCCCAGATTTATTCCCCAGTCCTGCAAAAATAACTGAAAATAAACCTTAGTAAACTAAGAGAAAAATAAAGAGAACTTCTCTACCTTGGTCCAAAGTATCTCTTAAAAACCGAAAACATGCAAATTAAAAAAAGAATGGGTTCCACTATAACATTTTCATACCGGCATAATTTGAACTTGGCTATATTATCATCTCTTGATCTCTCTCCCCTCTGGTCCCTTTCTTCCCCTAAAAATCCCTGGTTTCACATTGTGTGTGTGTGTGTGTGTGTGTGTGTGTGTGTGTGTGATAAATACAGTTTTTACATAAAAAAGAAAATGTAGCATTTTTCTAAGTCTGGCTTATTTCACCTGATATGTTGATTTCAAGTACATCGGTTCCCCCTGCAGATGTATTATGTTAGAATACAACTCAATTTTGGACATACACCACACTTTCTTTGACTATTCATCTGTTGATGGACACCGAGGCTGATTTCATAACTTAGCTATTGTGAATATTGATACAATAAGTGGGAATATACAAGTATCATTGTATTATATCAGGCATCTACTCAGGAAAGATGTAACAATGAATTTTCAGTAGTAAAATATTAGAAATTTTTCTGGAACAGATTAGGAGACAATACGTGTGTGTGTGTGTGTGTGTGTGTGTGTGTGTGTGTGTGTGTGTGTGTGTATGTTTGATATGTTCCAGTGGATGGCTCCACATTCATGCACACATGGGCAGCACTAAATGAATTTGGTGGTTTAAGAAGAGGAGGAGGAGATTTAAAAGAAGAGGAGGGTGGACATGAGGTTGGGAGGTAGATGTGTAGGGGAAATCAAGAGGAGATGGAAGAGGGAAATGAAGATGGGTGTGATCATATTTCATTATATACACATATGAGATTGTAAAATCATATATATATATCATCCTTTGTAAATGCAATGATGTATTTGTAAAACATAAAAGAGTCACCTGTATTGAAAGTATTAAGGGAAAAATAAGAATCTAAAAACCTGGTTTTGCATATAAGATCAATTAAAAAAATCATGCTTTCCCTGAAACCAGCAACATCTCACTAAAAGTGTGTTCAAAAATAATATAGTAACAATCACATGTAATGTCATAAAAAATAGACCTAATAGGAAAAGGGGACAATGTCAACTTTTAGAGCTTTAGACTGTTAATCTATAAGACTAGGAATATATGTTTTTTTTCTTGCTGTTTTGATCTCTGACAACCCTCAACAGCTTGTATGTTGAGTCCCAAGCACACCGAGTAGATGAATCTGCTTAGCAGTTAATGTTTGTGAAGGTGTAATCAACATTGCTTCATCTGGCTTTCTCCTGGGCTTCTTTTTGCCCAAGAAAAGATGGAAATGCAAGGAGAGTGTCAGAAGGCGGGAACACAGGAGCTTTCTAGAAATAAGCTGTACAGGTGGCTGTCTCCTCAAGGCAAAACTACGCTGCTATGAATACCTGTGGTGTGGATCATGGTCCCATTCCACATAAATGAGACTAGAGTGGATCACACAATCCACTTCATGCATTTGAGCCTGAGATGGCTCATAGAAACCTGCACCTTGTGTCCCACCCTTTCCCATGGCACAGTAGAAATCATCCAGATGGCTGAACAGGGGTGGAAAAGACGATCACTCCTCACCATGGACCACATGGGCTCATACCAGGAGTTATCTTGACACCAGCCATCAACTGGTGATGTCATGTTCTTCCAGATACCTCTTTACCTCCCATGCCCCTAATCTGATTCTATAGCATCATGTAAAGATTAAATTATGTCTAATAACAAATGTTATCAGTGCTTTTCAAGTACTTGGTATACAGCATGTGATCAACAGTCTTTGCCATAGTAATTGATATGAATAATGATTTTGGTAGGTAGAGTAATTGCAATAATTACTTTATTTCCATCCCATAGATGAAGAAATAGGCTCAAAGAAAACAGTTATCCCCAAGGCTCACCAGAAGACAGCTTAACACCTGGAACATAGTTGATTTTAACAAAATAGCTGATTGAGTTAATAAGAGGAAAAAACAGAGTGCAGTCAGTGATATGCATGCCTCAGTGATGTAGAGTGAGGCTGTGTCCATTAGCAGGAAATTACTTGAGATAGGGTCTGGAGTGGAAAGGGTGGTTCTCTTAAAATCCAGGGTGGCTGCTGTTAGGCCAAGAGGCTAAATTGGCACCTCCAACCCAAGGGAAGGGGCTATACATGTTAACCAGGGAGGTTGTGCTCCACCTGTACTATGCTGTAGCCCTACCTGGCTCTTTGACATCTTTGAGACCATGTTTGCCTTGAAAGCATGGGTACAGATGATAATGTAGCATTGTTCTACCCACCAGGCATTTTCCAGAAGTTCCCTATGTCTATCTTTATGTCTAAATCTTGGGGCAGTGAAAGGGTAAGCTGCAGAAGGATAGAAGGGGCAGGGGCAGGCACTTTCTATGGAAGGTCCTTCCATGCTGGGACCTCATAGACACCATTTATAAATGAAGAAACTGGACAAGGCAAGGGACAAGGACATCTCCATCTCATGGTGAAGGCCAAGCAAGGTTGGCAATGGCTGCCTTCAATGAATGCTCAGAAGGAACTCTAGTGGGACTTTCATGATGCACTAATGATTATGGAGAAGAGTTTGGGGCCCATGTTGGAGATGGGGTCACTAAGAATGCTGCTAATTCTAATAGCAACAAAGAAATTTGGTTGAAAGGGAGTTGCAGCATCCTAGAGATTGGATGGAACATCAAGATAGAGGCTAAAGACAATGTGGGATTTTATCTTTCTATCTAAGTGCTTGATCAAAACTCACAAATAGCCAGCCGGTACTGCAGGCAGTTCCTATCATTCCAGGTCCCATCTGTATACATTTCTACACACTTCTCTTTGCCCCTTCCCTTGGGTTCCCCTGGGTACCAGTTGGTATAGTTCACAGAAGCCCCATCCAGGTATTGGAAATCTCCAGGGGTCTCATCTTCAACCATGCCCAGGTAGGCATAGGTGTTGTGCTTGTTCACGATGCTTGAGATGGCCTCATTCTCCTCTGGATTCCTTGGGACAGCAATATTGCCACCTGCTCTGGTACATGTTTCTCTAATGGTATCAAAGTTGACTGACTGCCCATTGGTGGAGAAGACCTTCTCTCCCACTGACAACATGGATCCTTGCAAGCTGAGGACTAAGCAGAGGAGGTTGAGTTAGGCTGCTGACCTCTGATTATCCATCCATGCCACTGACTTAGGCTCTTGCCTTTAGGCTTTCTCCACAATCTCTCCATCTCTACTTTCTCAGTGTTTTCCCTTCCTCTTCCAGGTCTAGTTTCAAAGTCCATTTCTCTGTTCTCATCTATCTAACAATTACTTATTGCCTGAATCTGAAGTTTCATGCTTTCCAATAATTTTGGGAGCAAATCCATGCCCACTTCTGTGTCCTTAAGGTCATTTTCAAAGATAGGAGAAAAGGAAAGCATCCTTCCTTTCTCCAAAGCCCCATGTCCACACTTACTTGCCAGGCATTTAGGTTCTGGATTCTGGTACTGGAGATTATAGGGAAATATTGAGACTCTGTGCTTGGGAACACTCCAAGCAGTCCCCTTACCTCCCATTAATTGCAGAATCTTATGTTTGATCTCGTAGAGTTCAGTCTGAAGTTCCTCATCCAGGTAAGCTGAAAACCCTGCAAAAGCCACACACACCCAGGATGGGGACAAGCCAGCAAAGAGCTGTACTTGCTGCCAAGCAGGTATTCTTCCAGCTATAAGGCTGGAGTTCTGTCATCTAATGCTGTGCCCAGAGCCCAGGTCCTAGTTCCAAGGGTCCAGGAGCAGAGTTTCCATACTTCTACACACCCGTTTCTGAATGTAGCCTTGAACCTGCTCTGCTTTCCTGTATCCTTGACTGGCCCTACATGCCCATCTATGCATTTTTCTCACTTAAGAATCTCATCCCATACACTCTACCAAGACCAACAATGATGACCTCTGAACTCTCCCAATGCCCCACTATATCGATCTGTACCCTGGAGCTTCTATCAGCATGTGCAATTCCTGATCACACTGTCTGCCTGGATCCCAAGTCCATATAACCTTGCCTGCCTTCAAGATGCCCCAGAGCCTCATCCCTAAGAAGCAGCCCTAGGCCTCCCAGTGCTGTTCCCCTTTCCATACAGGACACCATGTGTCCCTCTATCTGCAGCCATGATGTGTGTCAGTCTCTGAAATGTGTTATTCAACCCCCTACGGTTTCTCCCTTCAACTTCATATTTTCTTACTCAGTTTGAGCAATGTGCCTTGGACCCTTCCTACCATCCCTCAAGTGACTGACATGCTGTACCACATCACCACTGACATGCCCCCAGCCCTGCTCACCTGGAAGACCTCTCTCTCCAGGCTCTCCCTTGTCTCCACGTTCTCCAGGTGCACCAGGGGCTCCAGGCAGCCCATCACGCCCAGGAAGACCTGGCATTCCTCCAGGGGGTCCCATGGGACCTACAGAGTGAGGAGGACACAGACATGTGGGCCTCCATTAGCATGGGGGCGACTCACTTGTCACTCCATCAGAACTTAGAAGACATGTGCTCCAGTCTAAGGACTCCAGAGAAGTCCTATCAGCTAGTGCCCTGGACAGGGCTCCTGAAAACAGGTCCCTGTGACGGAGCTAATGACGGGTTCTCCCACACAGTACCTGGAGGTCCAGGGTCTCCTTTGATACCATCTCTCCCATCTCTGCCAGGCAGGCCATGGTTTCCAGGAGTGCCAGGGATACCAGGGCTTCCGGTACACACTTCCGTCCCATTGCACTTGATACCAGCAACAACAGTGAAGAAGAGGGCGAAGGCCAAAGAGCACAGTGACATGGCTACGGCACGGTGGCTTCTCCTGCAGGAGGGAAGAGCTGTCAGCCCCTCTGTAGCATTAGCATGGCTCTCCTCTGCCCACCCACCCCCATTCTTGCTACACTTCGCAGGACCCAGGAACACAGTAGAACATGACAGATGAACAAGTGCAGTCAAGAGTACCACGAAGACCCAAACTATCCCCAGCCAGAAATTCCCAGCACCATCTGATGTCTAACATAGCCTCACATTCCACCCTCCAGCTTCAGATCATATGATCCCCGATCAGAGGAGGAGCTCTCAGGAGAGTCAAAGGCCTGAGTCCTCACAGAGACTCTTTTCTGTTATAACCTCACTGTGCAGCCCCAGGGGACTCACTATGCCTCTCTGACCTTAGCTGACCCCGGTGTGCTCAGTAGATAATCCTAATAGAGTTGTCTGCTAGAAGGCGTGTAGTAACAGGATCATTTTACTCCATCTACCCCTCAATATTTTAATTTACTCTGTTTAGAGTTCTCATGAACCAGAGAGCCAAGGATAAACAGAGATGAGCAAGGTTCATGGTCTCCCTAAAATGTCAGTGGTAACCAGTACCTTCCTGCCCAGTCAGCCCTTAGTTAGTATGTGGATCTTACCTCCAGAAATTCAAACTCCAGAGGACACTCAAGTGCTGGTGGCCAAGCTCACTCCCACACAGAGCCTGCAGGTAGTGTGGATGTCTGCCTCCAAGTCAGAGTGGACATGTGGACAGCATCATTTATAGATATGTAGGCTGCCAGCTTTCCCCACCCTCAAAGGCCCTATCACAAGGGAGGGCCAGGCAGGAAGCAGCCATCTTGTTTACACAACTCGGTTTCCTTCAGAGCATTTCACAAGAAAAGCACTTAGAACCCTTGAAGGGAGCACAGAATCTGCGGAAGGCAAACTCCAGGTATGTGGGACGGGAATCTTTCTCTTGTCAAGATCACCTCTCTATTCTAAATTAACACGATTGGCTAGCAGTACAGAATGAAAGCCTTACCCAAGTTCTGATAAAAATCCACTACCACTCAGAAAAGAAACAAACCACCAGAACAAACAGATACAGAAATATGACAAAATCTAGCTACTCTATCACTCACCAATGGCCATAGAAAAGAAAGCAGAGAGGAAATTATGATGTTGAAATATAATAAAGTTATCAGGAATAAATAACAAGGAGATTAAATAAAGGAGGATCAGGGAAAAGAAAAATGAAGCAAGGTTAAACAAAAGAATGTAGAGGGAAGAAACAAGAGGAGAGAAGAGGAAGGAAACAGACCAAGACCAAAAAAAATGTATTTACAAAATAAAAATTAGATAAAGGTAGGAAGAGGAATGAAAAAAATTAAGAACATTTTTCAGAATGAAATAAAGTGCAAAGCAGGGGCCGAAGAGACGTCTCAGTAGTAAAGTGCTCGCTGTACAAGTGCAAGGACCTGCGACTGCATCCACAGGACTCATAAAGGAGGGTCCAGTGGCACTCTCCAGTCTCAGCTGTCCTCTGTCCAGATGCAAAGTGGACACAGGGAAACCCCTGAATCTCACGAGTCAGCCAGCCTGGAGTGCACAGTGTATGAAACAAGGCTGAAGGTGGGGACTGACACTCAAGGTTATCCTCCAGCCTCCGCGGGTGTGCAGGGCCACATGTATGTCCACATCCACACACATGAACATGCAAAGAAGATAGAGATACAGCCACTTACACATTAAAAGAGATTCAACACTTTGTCAACCAGGGAACTGTGTAGCAACACTAATCTAACAATCAGAAGGAGGAGCAGCAAGTGCTTGGAACATGAAGGAACTTTCCAGCTCAGACTCTTCTAGGTGAATGGAAAATAGTACAGTGATTTTGGAAGATACCTTGGGAGTGCCTCAGAATATTAAACAAATAATTATTCTTATGATTCAGCAATTTGATTCCTAGCTTTATACCTAAAATAATTGGAAATAGGTATTCTAAAACTTGTATACAACTGTTCAGATCAAAAGGTATAAATAGCCCCGGTATTGATTCATGACTCACTGATGGGCAAACAAAATGGGATGGCACATTATTTAGCCACAAGAAAGACAGAAGTGAGGATATGTGCTATGGTATGGATTAAACATTGAAAGCATTTTGCCAAATGAAAGGCACAAAAGACAATGTATTGAGTTATTCTAATTATATTAACTATCGAGAGTAAGCAAGTCATTCAGACAAAAAGTAAACAGTCATTGCTAATGGATAAGGGATGGAGAAACTGAGAATGACTGTTTAATACAGGGTTTCATTGAGGGAAAGATAAAAATATTCTGGAATTAACTTTGGAAATCAATATGGCAGTTTCTCAGAAAACTGGCAATTTATCTACCTCAAGATCCAGCTACACCACTCTTGGGGCATATACCCAAAGGATGCTCAACCACACCACAAGGACACTTGCTCAACTATGTTCATAGCAGCTTTATTCATAATAGCCATAACCTGGAAACAACCTCAGTGTCCCTCAATTGAAGAATGGATAAAGAAAATGTGGTACATTTACACAATGGATTATTACTCAGCTGTTAAAATCAATGACATCATGAAATTTGTAGGCAAATGTATGGAACTAGAAAAAATCATCTTAAGTGAGGTTACCCAGACCCAGAAAGATAAACATGGTATGTACTCACTCATAAGTGGATATTAACTATAAAGTAAAGGATAACAATGCTGCAATCCACAGACCTAGAGTGGCTAGGTAACAAGGGGGGCCCAAGGGGGAACACATGAATCTCTCTGGGAAGGGGAAATAGAAGAGATTTCATGGGTGTACTGAGGGAGGGTGGGGATGGCAACATGAGGGATAGGATTGGGGGTGGATGGATGTGGAGAGTACTGAAAGAAATTACTGGAAAGGGGTACATCTCAGGGTCAGATAGAAACCTGGTACAAGGGAAACTCCCAGGAATCTACAAGAATGACCCCAGCTTGCTGCTGCTGTGTTCTTACTGCATTCGTCATGGTGTGATCACTATGTGAAAGGATCCCATTATATCTACCATAGTGTGGTTGTTTCTTGGGAAAATCCCACTCCTCACTGAGCAATTTACTTGTATATCATAATGATGATGATTTTTATAAGAGCAATGATGATTAGTAAGCTCCATGATTTAATTGGACTTTCTGAGTTAGCCTAAAAGATATAGGTGGTTAGGACAGTTAGTAAAGATGATTAGAGACACATTTTAGGTTACTCTGCCAATTGTTCCTATAGGAAATAAAAAAGGCAAAAATGGGATAAAAGTTACCTTTCGCTTTGTTAGATATGAAATTTGCAGAAGATGGATGTAGTCAGAAGATTTCCTGTGTCCCGGCCTGCCAGCAGTCAGGACAAATCTCTCCCACTTGAGTACCCCAAATAAACACATAGAGCTTATATTAATTATAACTGCATGGCCATAGTTCAAGCCTTTTGCTAGCTAGCTCTTATATCTTAAATTAGCCCATAGTTATTAATCTATCTATCACCACATGTTCCATGGCTTTATCTGTGTCCCATTACATGTTGCTCCTTGGGCGGCTGACATCTCTCCCCCACTTTATTCCTGTCTCTCTCTTTGAATTTTCCGCTTGCCCCTAAGCTGCCTTGCCATAGGCCAAACGGCTTTATTTATCAACCAGTCAGAGCAACACATATTTGCAGTGTACAGAAAGACATTCCCCTATCAGATAGAAAATAAAAACAATGAAGTTCCATGCATTATAGACCCATGAATTCTGCCTGTGAAAAAAACAGGCTGGTGATATAAAAAGAAAATTATGTCCCTACACCCAAGGTTAGGCCTGAGTTCCTTGGTCATGTAACTTACATAATTAATCACAGGTCCTGGTATGCACCTTGATAAGGCAAAGTTGTAAAAGGAAATTAAATGTCCCTATTGAGTGTAAAGGAAAATGGTGAACTGACCACTCATTCAAAGTTCTTCTAGAGTACAATTAAGAATAGAAGTCTGTTACACTGAAACCTTAAACAGCTGCCTACCAGTACAAAGGAACTGGCTGAAATATACGTAGTTTACTTAAAACTTTGTTAGTCAATTACAAAAGAATCATTGCTTTGGGGTGAAGATGTTAGGGTGGGAAGATTAATACAAAGAGAAATGTTTAACTACTTGTGGGCTTCTAAGGAAAACATGTAACTTGTGATCTTAATGTAATTTCTTCTTATGTAGAGATTTCAATTTGTTTTTCGAAAAAAAGTTGCTTGTGGTTATGAGGTAACCTTTTCTTGCATAAGAATCTTTGTCTTGGGTGTTATAAAAGGGATAAGAGAAAAATAAAAGATGTAGTAAAAAGGATAACATTGGGAAAGATGTAAAAGGAGAACAACTGGGAAGAAAAAGAAAAAAGAAAAAAAGCAGGATAAAAGAACAGAACAGAGAAAGAATAAAGTAGGAAGAAAAACAATCAGAGAGAAAAATAAAATGAGGAATTAAGCTTCGGCCCTCAGAGAAGGTGTGTGTCTGTGCATCTGTCCCAGTAGTTCACCTATCCACATCTCCCTTCCAGTCTCTCTGACCTGCTGAGAACCTGCTGAAGGTTAGGCCCCCTGTGGCAATGGCCAACTAATGGCTGGTCCAGCCTGAGACCCATCCCCGGAGAGTAAGCCCACCCCTGACAATACCTGGAGTGCTAGCACCCAGAAGCTGGATGGTCCAGAGAGTGAAGATAGAACCAAACATGATTGGAGAGGAAAAAATGTCAACATAATGATGCCTAATGATATTCTGCTGTACTTACTTATGGATTGGCAATTACCCCAGTTGTCATGAGAGAGCCTTCACCCAGTAACTGATGGAACAGATGCAGAGACTCAAAGCCAAGCCTTAAGCTGAGCTCAGGAAATCCTGCTTAAGAGAGGGAGGAGAGATTGTACAAGCCAGAAGTGTCAAAGACATCACAAGAAAACCCACAGAAACAAGTAGCCTGGGCTCATAGGAGCTCACAGAGACTGAACCAGCAACCGGGGAGCCTGCACGGGGCAGACCTAAGCCCTCTAATATAGGTGGCAGTTGTGTAGCTTGGTCTCCTTGTGGGACTCCTAACAGTGGGAGCAGGGGCTTGTAGATGTAACCAACTGTCGTATAAATAAGAAACACAGAACCAATGCAAAGAAGAAAGCCAAGAGGTCAGAGCTAAGAGCCAAAACCTTACCCTTCCTCCTGCAGTGGTCCTACCTCTCCGAAGGAGCCGGAGCTTCCTGGGTTAAAGTCTTTTTATATAGTCTCTGTTCTGCCTTCTCATTGATTGTAAACCCAACCACAGGACTGCCTCATTACGGTCTATCTGTATAGACCTCTAGGTGTTCTATGGTTGGTAATGAGATTAAAGGCATGTGTATCCAGTGCTGGCTGTATCCCTGAACACACAGAGACTTACCTAGCTCTGTCTACCAAGTGCTATGATCACAAACGTACACCACCACTGCCCTGCTTTCCTATGGTTTGCTAATAGCTCTGACCTCCAGGCAACTTTATTTATTAACATATAAATAACATTTTGGTACAAAGAAAATATCACCATATTTCCCCTTTTCTATTTTAATAAAAAGAAAAAAGGAAAACACTTATAACTAACATAAGAAAAACTATATACAGAAGTACAATAACTATATACAATATATACAAGAACAATGTCTAATCTATTTGTATTTAACAAATTCAGAGAAAATAATTCTATTATCTATCCTATTGTATCTAATTCACTTTCTATCCTAATTAATCTTCAACTATAACTAAATAATCTTCAACTCCTTCAGAGACCCAAGAAGGAAATAGTATTAGCTAACAAAAAATAAAAACAGGAAGTACATGCAAGCAACTTCCAAAAAATTGTGAGTTGACAGAAACAGTCAGCTGCCTGGACAGTCATCTGAGGTTTCTCCGCAGTATTGGGGCATCATCTTCAGCCTATAGGCTTAGCGTATCTGACAGACTCATTTGTGAAGTAGGATATACACAAAGTCAACAGTTCAACCTCACATTGGGTGAGAGCAGTTCATGTACCAGAAATACCTGAATTCCACTGGTGTCATGTCATGATTCAGGATTTTAAATTCTGGAAATTGTTGATGTCTTTTGAATTCATCTGTCCATTCTTCTTGGCTATGTGTGTATGTGGCTTCATCTCAGCATCCCATTCTTCTTCACATCCCTCTATTAATTGCCATTCTACTGTTGAGAGGCGTGAGCTTAGTTACTCTTCTATAATAACTGTTTCAGCTGCTGTTCCATTACACATCAGAAGCCATCAGCCCACTGCCTTTTCAGCTGCCTTCAAAGAAAAAGGCACTGTACCTTTTCCAGATTGCGAAGGCCACTTCAGGGATGGTGCCATATTGTCCTGGCCTCAGGAGATGCCTTTTGATAAAGCCACAACCACACTTGTTTTGGCAAGAATCAGTAGTTCTTTGTTTCATGTCCTGTCTGTCCATTTTGTCCTGTTGTCAGCAGTAGATTCGAGGATACCTTGTTGTCCAGTGGCTAACATTTGCCACAATGAAAGTTAACTCTATATGCAGTTTCTTCAATGCCCATATTCTCTCTGAAGTAGATTGGTACTGCCAGGAGCCGACATGTCTCATAGTCATAACAAAAAAGAAAAATTTTCTAAGTTATTAAAACATTTTAAATGCCATATTCTGTAGATCTCTGAAGGGTTTGAAGATGACCTGTCTATCTAAAATATATCTGCTCAATCTAGAAAACATACCTAATATGACTACAAGTTATATTGTAATGTCTAACTACTAACTTTCATTTCTTTATATTCTAATAGTTGATAATAACATTCAAAGATCAGAAAATTGTATTACATTGTTAAATGAATGGTATAAATACAGTTAGAAATATACATATAGCATTTTCTAACAATATCAATTTCAATATATATAATTTGTATACAAAACAATCCAATCCAATGTAAAGTATTGAAAACTAATAATTGTCTTTTTTTTTAAAGAACCTTAAATCTAATCTCCTTTTCTTTGCCCTTTTCCTAACCCTTGACAACAATTTGTAACCAACCCCCAAATCAATGAAAATTATCCCAGACCCATAACCCATTAAAAGACAAAAAAAAAAATCACCCGTCCCACAGGGGCTGTCTTTAATGCTTTTGGGAACCTATTCCTCATACTGGGTTGCCTTGCTCAGCCTCAGTACAAGGGAGGTGCCTAGTCTTACCACAACATGATATGCCATGGGAGGCCTGTTTATTTCTGAAGAGAAACAGAGGAGGAGTGGATTGAGGGGAGGAGGGAGGTGCCAGAAGGGAATAGGAGGAGAGGAGGGAGAGGAAACTGAGATCAGGATATAAAATAAATAAATTTAATTTAAAAATTTTCAAGAATTAGATAATGGTAGTGGCACAACATGTAATGCCACTGACTTACACACTTCTAAAGGATGAAGTTTATAAAATGTACATGAATTCATTCTTTGTTTCTATAGCAAAATACTTGATCTCAGACAATGCATTTAAAAAGAAGTTTATTTAGCTAAGCAATATCTTACCAATTGTGGCAACTCATACATATAATCCTAATCACTGAAAGCCTGACAGGGTAGCTACATGGGAAGTTCAAGGGAATCCTGAACTACAAAATACAGGAGTCTCCAAAGGCAAGCAAGCAAGCAAGCAAGCAAGCAAGCAAACAGAGAACCCACAAACAAAAGTGTTTACTTATCAGCAACTTCCTTAGATGTCAATGGACTAAATATTTCTGTTAAAAATAGATGAGTCTAGTGGCATAGACTTACAGCGCTAGCTATCTGGGCATCTGAGGCAGAAGGATGCAAGCTCAACAATTGTCTGGGCTACAGGGCGAGTTCAAGACCAGCCTAGACAACTTTGTGAGACAGTAGCTGAAAAAATATTAAGAAAAGTGAAAAGGGGGGCTCAGGATAGAGGTCTGGTAGATCACTTACCAAATGGTCACCTCCCGACAGAGCAAGAACCCAGCAGGGAAACATCCTTTGATGTCCTTACCCTGAAGTAACAGAGTGGCACTGTTTGTATCACAGGGTCCCGGCCATCCTCAGGTCGACTGTGGTCAAGATGGACAAGGCAGTGCTGGGCAGGGATATTATAAAGCTCTAGGAAGCCACAGCATATGTCACAAAGGGGATATAAGCTAGTGTCCTTCAGCAGAAATACCCACAGAGCCCCCATAGACGGTTGTTTTCTAAGCCTGTGGCTCTCTTCTACTTTGGACCCTAAAATAACTGTTCTAAGATCAATAGAGCCTAATACCAGCCACTATTTCTAACACTGGAGGGGTGAGAAGTCATCCTTCTCCCTCTGCCATCATAAGCACCAGGTTTTAGTACCTCAAAGCAGGCCAAGGGGAAGACAGAAAACACACATATGGAATTGACCTCCACACTTATTGGGCTCTGTTACTTGCTAGCCATAGTAACCTTGCAACAAGCCTCAGTATTTTACATTTGTAAAATAAATAGATTTGTAAAATAAATTATTGCATTTGTAAAAATAGATAGTTCTTAGCTGATCGTTGCTAAATTGCATGAAATGGCATTTTGTGTTTGGTCCTACTCTTTAATAAAGGACTCTCTCAACAAAGGAGAAAAACGGAGCATTATATGGGAAAGGAGGATTCTGGAGCACAGGTACACTAAGGCCTCCGAGAGCCCTGGGTGGATGGGTAGAGAGAGTAATAATTTATCAGTTATAGGCACTCATCCTCTCAGAATGAGCAGAACTTTCAAGAGGGCCTTTTCTCAGTGGTTGTGTGGGTCAGCTCTGCCCTCTGCTGGCTGCATGAAAAAAATGCAGCCAACTGAAGGGCTGTAGGAACAAATGGTAGTAGCAGCATCAGGTTCCACATTCACAGAGGACTGCTTTAACTCAAGAGACCTGACAAGGAAGGAGATGGGGTTACTTCACTAAGCCTTATAGTGAATTTCTCTCCCACTTCTACTATCCTTCGACCTAGTCTGAGAGGCAGAATCTTTGTTCTTATGTGCTTCCCTTTGTCAAGGCTCCTCTGGCTGCCTGTCCACCTTTGTTCCCCACAGAGGGCAAATCGAAGAAGCCCTGAAGTGGGCCTAGAGAAGCGGAATGAGACCACTACACACTCTGGACTGCTTGTGATGTAGGTACTAGATACTAGATAGTACTAGATACTAGATAGTACTAGGTACTAGATCGACCCTCTGAGTCTTCAACATCCATCTCTGACTCACCTTCCAGCAGGATCTGTCTTTATTCCCTGCAACACATGAGGGGATTGAGTCTCAGTCTAGTTCTGAGACTTGCTGGAGATGACACAGTCTGCGTGTGCTGAAGCCTGGTTCACATCTCATCTTGCTTGGCCTCTGAAGCTCTATTTAAGTTTTCCTGAAGACTCTAGTGCAGGCTCTGTCTGTCCATAATAACCAAAGCCGTGAGGCAAGCTTTCCCCTTTTTTGTCTAAAATAATAAAAGAAAGTTATAACTAATATAAGAAAAACCATATTCAATAAGTATACATAATATATACAGTCAAGAGTTACATTAACAATGTCCAGTCCATTAACATTTGACAGATTCAGAGAAAATACTCTATTATCTATCCTATTTTGGTGAGTCCAAAATGTATCTAATTCACTTTCTATCCTAACTTGTATTACCAATCGAAAACTATCTTTTGATGTCTTTCAAATTTATATACTTTACACTTCTTTAGTAAGTTTCTTTTCTGAATTTGTTAACAAGCAAAACTATAACTATAACTATCTAATCTTCAACTCCCTCAGAGACTCGAGAAGGAAATACTATTAACTGAGTAAAGAGGAAGTGCAAACAAGTGACTTCCAAAAAATGTGAGAAATGGCAGAAACAACTGGCTACCTGGACAGTCACCCAAGGTTTCTCTGCAATGTTGGGGCATCATCTTCAGCCTACAGGCCTAGCACATCTGACAGACTCATCTGTGAAGCAGGATTTTCTAAAGGGCCTTCCTACCTTGTCTTGCCAAGGTTCAGCAGTCCTTTCTTTTGTGTCCTACTTGTCTATTTTGGACAGCATACTGTCAGCAGTCAAGGAAAGGGCATGTTCTTGCCCAGTGGCTAACTTACCACAAAGAAAATAAACCCCATATGGAGTTTCTTCAATGCCCATCATCTTCTCTGAAGTATATTGGTGTTCCCAGGAACAGACATGTCTCATTGTCATAAAAAAAAGAATCTATGCTGTTAAAACATCTTAAATGCCATATTCTGTAGCTCTGTGAAGTGTTTGAAGATGGCCTGTTTATCTAAAATATATTTCTGTTTGACCTTGAAAACATACCTAATATAACTACAAGTTCGATTGTAATAAGTGACTAAATACTAACTTGCATTTATTTATATCCTAATTTGTTGGTAATAATAACTTTCAAGGACTAGCAATTACATTGTTAAATGAGCTGTATAGGTACAATACCTTGCACAAGATTTGAAATATATTTACAGTATTTTCTAACAAAATAATCTCAAATTTGTATCAATATACAAAATTTACATACAATATACAAACATACAGTCCAATGTAAAATAATTAAAACTAGTAGTTGCTTTCTAACAGTAGATTCAATAATCTACCTTTTTATCTTATCATATCCATATTCTCTCTTTTTTCTTTTCAGAATAGATTCAATAATTACCTTTTATCCATCATTTCTATATCTTTTTTTCAGAGTAGATTCAATAATCTTCCTCTTATTTATATTCTCCTTTTTTTCTTTTTCTTTTTCTTTTTCAAACAAGAACCCTGAATCTAATCTCCTTGTTTAACTTTTTTTCTGACGATTATCAATTAACAACTTGTAACCAACCATTCCAAGCAATGACAATCATCCATAACCCATTGAACGACCAAAAAGCACCCATCCCACCTCTTGGAAATGTGGGCGTTGTTTTCTTAAAATTACTTCCTGCTGTCTGGGGGCAAAAGCATCTTTAGGGAATCCTGAGAAGAGAAGTTTTGGGTTAATTTTCAAGTCCTGGGAGAGTTAGCTATATCATTTGTCCAGTCTCTGCATAATGAGAAAGTGCAGGGCTTGTCTCAAGTCCTTGCTCAAATAGTCTGTGATGCTGAATCATCTCAGCTAGCCATCTCAAAATTGTCCTGAGCAGTTTGTAGTCCAAAGTCAATCTTTGGGTGGTGTTTGTCTCCTTAATGGCATTATCATAGTCCTGATGGAATCATTGTTGTGGGGTCCCATCATCTTTTTGGAGACTTCAAAGTTGCTGTTAGGCATGGTCATAGGTCACTGCAGAAATCTTTTTCATGAGACATTTTTTTTCTGGATGATTTGTCCTTTTTCTTCAGATGTTTCATTTATCCAGTGTTCTTCAGATTCCTTAGCTGGATGCCTTCATTCCCCTAAAAGACAACAACAAAACTGTTTCCCAACTCTAACTTGGGAGAGTTTCCAAATTTAATCTTTATCAATTTTGATTTATGGTTTCTCCCAAATTTTTTGTTTTCTCTTCTATAACTGTTCTATCACCCTGTGTAGTATGGTTTTTTGCGATGAGCATTAGGTTTTTTAATTGCTCTAAGAAGGAGTTTCATCCATCGTGACAGGAAAGGACTGAACTGAATTTGTCATGGGTGCCTGCAAGAGGCCCCTCAGGGAGTTTCCCAATGGCAAAGGCAAAGGATTATTTTGTCTGTCCCTTGATGATCTACATTCCTTAGTCCAATGTCTGCCTTTGCCACACCTTCTGCATAATCCAGGAGGGAGGGGTTCTGTTGTTCTGTTGCTATTGTTCTTTGAACAAACATCATTTCTAGGAATGCCCTGTTTACAGTCCCTTTTGAGGTGACCTTGTTTACCACAATTGAAATATTTGACATTTCAATTTTTCTTCAAACCTCTGGAAATCACCTCTCCTATCCAAGTATCATGATGATCATGAGATTCAATATTCATTATATCTCAGATCCATTCCTCCAAGGGTGCTGATCTTGCCTTTAATGGCCTAATTACCCTTTTGCATTGTGCCTTAGCATTTTCAAAAGCCAGAGATTCAATTATTTTCTGTCTAGCTTCTGAATTTGGTATCATACTATTTACTGCTGAAGACAGCCTTTGTAAGAAATCAGTGAAAGTTTTTTTTGGGCCCTGTATAACTTTTGTAAATGACTCAATTTTCTTTCCTACTTCTTCAATTCTGTCCCAAGCATCCAAGGCTGCCATTCAGCATAAAGCCAGGGTGTGGTCATCATATAGAGATTGCCTTTATACATTAGCATAATCTCCCTCTC
>CABHPQ010151883.1:0-19561 GCA_902168405.1 Peromyscus aztecus
GGCTTTGATATGCAGCTACAGGTATAAGTCAATGGAGCCATATATCGCTTCTGCCAGAGTAAGGAAATGACTCCTTTGGTAGATGGGGACTGGTTTCACAAGTTCCTGAGGAATGCTGGCTTTTATCCAAACACCAGGAATCCTCCTAGAGTCCAGGTTGAGCTCATTTCTGGGTGTGTGAACAGCCTAGCACCTAACATTCCAACTTTTTGTTGATGGTAAGGGACAACATGGTCGCTTCTGTTGCTGCCTCTCAGCTGGGGTGGGTCATGTGGTGGTCCAGGAAGGTTGGAATGTGGGTCAAATGCCAGGAGCGGGTAGGAGCTAGGGACCCAAGAGAGACCAGAGAATAGCCTTGGAGCTGGCCCCAGGAGAGACCAGAGAATAGCCTTGGAGCTGGCCCCCAGAGGCCGTAGTTTGGAAGTCAGTTGTCCTTCACATCAGCTTTCAGTAAGTCCAGGGCTTGAAGGTTTTCCCTGTGCACCTGAGACAGTGAGATGCTGGCCGTTTCTGGAGCAGTTTGCAGGGCCAAAGTTGATTCTTGGATGGTGTCTGTCAGATGAGCAGAAATCTGCTGGGACAGATAGTATCTATATTATCTTACTGGTTTAAAGATGTCCTTTACTAAGAGACATATTGATGGAATCAGAGAAACGGCTCAGTGGTTAAGGGTGTCTGCTGCTCTTGCAGAGGACTGGAACTTGGTTCCCAGCATCCTTGTCAGACAGTTTACAAAGATCTGCAACTCTAGCTCTGGGGTGCCCTCTTCTGGCCTCCAAGGATGCCTGCACACACACACACACACACACACACACACACACACACACTCATACTATGCTCCATTACTGTTTATGATTGCCAACATGGAAACAACTTTGAAGTCAGCTTCTGCCCAAATGAGCTTTGCTGATGTGGAGGTTCATGAGGCACATTTGATAGCTGTGCCAGCCTAGGAGACAGAAACTGGAGTCTGGGCCTGGTCCAGAGCAGGGAGCCTCAAAAACAAAAACAACGATGAAAAAAAAAGCAAACAAACAAACAAAAAAAACCCCCCGCACACTTTAGGGATCAGCTCAGAAGACTTGAACCTTGGAGTAGCCATGTTCTGCTACATTCTTAACAACTGGCTTTCTGAGATGCAAAGCTCTTGTTTGTGATGTTTGCTAATTTGCATGGTGTCAGTCTCCTACTGTGGCCAATTTCTGTGAACAGAGTCAGGAAGAGATGTGCATTGCTGACTCTCATGTCTCCAGCAACATGTTTCCTAAGTGTTAGGATGAACATACAGCTCAGCTCTGAATTATCAAGGTATGTAGGAATCCTCCAGCCCCACAGGGGAATAACGTGATCCTAGACTGTCAGTAGCTTGGCAGTCTCTGAGGGACCTCACAAACAGAGCTCCTCCAGAACAGCATATCACACTGCTCACATTCCCCACCCCCCAAAATAAAAATGTGTGTTTTTTCATTCTGCAAATAAAGAGAATCAAGCAAATGAGTAGACAAAAGCACATGAGTGAGAACCAGAAGAAGCAACAGACAAAAGAACCCAGGACAGAAGGACAAGGGAGGAAATTGCTGCCATCTATCTAAAGGTCAAGGTGGCGAAGGAAAACTGGGAGGTTGGGAGACTCGTAGTTGGGTAGCGTGACTGAAGCAAGAGCTGGGCTGTGACAGACTGGAGGGGCGGGGGTGATTGGGGAGGTGTGTGGGAGGGCTGCTTTCTTGTCCAGCACTCAGTGCATGGTAACTTATTAAGCCACATCCCCAAGTTTTATATATTTTCCTTTTGAAATCAGTTTCCATAGGAAAAAATTTTAAATAGTCCTTCATGCCTAAGTACTCTTCATCCAAATTATACAGAGGTGACTCAACAGTTGAAAATTAAATCAGTGCCATTCTGTCCAATGGAGAAAAAAAAAAAAACCCTCAACATTTGTCAAATAAAAAAAAGGTTTTTGATGAATTCAAAACATACAATTAAAAAACAAAAGTCTTGAAAACTAAAAATAAAATACTATTTACTCGATGAAGAGCATTTACTTGACAGAAAGAAATCTATAGTGAGGACTGGAGAGATGGGTCAGTTAAGAGTGCTTCTGAGTCTGGAGTTTGGTTCTCAACACCCACATCAGGTGGATTGTAACCATCTGTAACTCTAGGGGCTCTGATGTTCTCTTCTGGGCAATCACATGCACACACACACACACACACACACACACACACACACACACGAATAAAAAATAAAAGAAAAATGTATAGTGTCTAGACTTAGTGATGAAACAGCAGAAGTATTTTCATTAAAGTCAGATAAAAGACAAGTATTGTTTTTGTGTGTATGTGTGTGTGTTCATGCAAGTGTGCACACATCAATGTTGGGTGTCTTCCTCAATTGTTCCCTGCCTTATTTCTTTCTCACTGAACCTGAACTTCATCCACTGGACTGGCCAACAATCCCCAGAGACCCTCCTGTCTACAGATCTCCAACACTGGAGTTACACGAATATGCCTCCTTGCTCAGATCTTCATGTGAGTGTCGGGGATCAGAATACCAAACACTTTACTGACAAAACCATTTCCCCAACCCCTCAAAGTCAAGTGTCTGTATTATCTTCACAGTCATGCATGATTCTCTTGGAAGTTTCCACTAATGTTTCAAGAGAAAGGAATACAAAGGATGGAATTCAAACAGAGGAGGGAAAGGTCATTCTTCACAGATGTACAAGGAGCTACACGAAAAACCTAAAAGAATTAGACAATTCTGCCTGCTCACACCACCAGGCTTCCATGTGCAGGGAACGCCTATGTGTGGTTGCTACATCGTAGTACCTCCAGAAGCCTGATGGCTTGGCTCTCAAAGCGGCACTGTTGGGATGTGGAGCACACAGAGGAGGAACATGGTAAAAGGGCCTCAGGCCACTGGGGCATTTCCCAACTTCTTCCTCTCTTCTTGACTTCCATGCATCCACACCATGACTTACCTGTGGGTCTTGAACTGACTTCTCCAGAACTGCGAACTAAGCATAAGCTGGTTGTCTCTGGTAGTTTCTTGTAACTGTGGAAACTGGTACTGTGGGCTCCCTGAAGACAGAAGTGGGATTCTTGGGTCACTTGTGACACCGGGGAATGTGGATTTTGAGGGTGCTAGAAGGACTGACTGGCCTTTTAGAAGCATGGTCATTGCACCACAGTGTGTCAGCTCCATCCACAGGGCTCAGGCTCTGTGGCTTGAGGGCTTGGGGTTTAAGGAGGACCCCGGAGCCCGGAAACCATTATGAATGGTTTGAGAGAGGAACATTCTGTTTTGGTTTTCAGATATAAGTAAACCCAATACAGTGTTTGCCTGGCTTCTCACCCTGTGCACTTCACGGAGCCAGGGTACTTATGGAACGAACTGACAGGCAGGGGTGCCCCACCCCAAGTCCACAGCCTTCTCTATGCAGTTATGAACTGATGGGCAAGGGTGCGTCATCTTAAGTCTTCGGCACACTCTAGGCAGTCACTAGGCTTCGTCCAATCAATGACTAATATTCCTCTCCGTATGGCTTCAGAGTTGCTCTAGGCATGGGGTGGGATGGGGGGTGTCATGAAGGGCCTAGCCTGATCCTTCTAGCCATACATTCCTGCCCGTCTCACAAGGACTTGCTACCTGAAGACTCCAGTAGCCCATCCACATGTCAGTCATCCAGCACCCTGTCGAGGAGGAAGGGCCACCCTGGGTCAGCCATCTTGGCTGCTGGGGAGGCAGGAAGAGGCTCTGTTATTCTCTGCTTGTGCCGGTTCCGGGGAGAGAGCAGCTTTGCTGTCATTTTTCCACAGAACCCACTATATCAATTGCGAATCAAGAGTTAAGCGAAATTTTAAAATTAAATCTGAAACCACAGGATATGTACAAGAGGGTGAGGATTATGCTGGAGTTTTTATCAGCCGCAGCTGCTCCATTATGTCTGTTTAGGGTAGAAACGGGCCTTTGAAATGCACGACCAAAATAAACACACAGGCAGCTGTAGCTGGTGTGGGTAAGTGAGCTAGCGAGTGGATCCAGCCAGGGAGGCCGCAGGTCACAGTCGCTTGCGTCAAAGGCGAAGTAAATAATCCATGCATTCATCTGAAAGTGATGCCTAAAGAGTAGACATCTCCCCAGAGGAAACCCTATCAGCACCTAGGAGTTAGAAATTTTTCGGACTGTTGCAATTCATGCAAAAGTCATAACTTTTTAAAAATACTGAATATGGAATTAGAAGTGGCGGTGCAGAGAAGCCCTGCAGAAAGCATGGGGCCTCTATGCAGTAGTCTTTGGCAGTAACCGTTTGTATAGGCCAGTATTTACAGAGAGCTTGCTGTCTGTCCTTTGTTTGACTCAGTGGTAAGCACACAGAACTGGAAATGGCATTCACATTCCTCTCTGTGCTGATTAGTGCTGTCGACTTGAAAGGATTTAGAATCACCAGAGCCTCTGAGCATGCTTGCTAGGGGTCATCGTGATTATATAAATAGGCAGCGCCATTCCCTTGGCTGGGATCCTGGACTGTGCAAGTGGAGAAAGGGCGCTGAGCAGCAGCATGCGGTCATTACTCTCTGCTTCCCGACTGTGGGTGCGATGGAGCAAGTGCTGTACTTGTGGAATGAACTGATAGGCAGGGCTATTCCAAGTCCACAGAACTAGCTGTGCAGTTCTGAACTGATGGGCAGGGATGCCCCACCTTAAGTCCCCAGCACATCCTGGGCAGTTGCGTCAAGGACCAGTTACTTTGACTTATCCACCACAAAATACTTTAGAAGTGTGAGTCAGAATAAACCCTTTCTTCCTTACATTGTTTTTGTCAGGGTATTTTATAAGTAACTAATATAATTTCCCATAGGAGACCCACCATTGGCAAGAAAATAAATAACTAATGTATTCTCTTGTAATGGTTAATGCATTTCAACAATTAATTTATTACAATCATTAAAACTTACTGACGCCACATGTATAAATAAATTTTACTCGACTTAGGGTTAATAAGCCTTGTATATTTTTTTATTTGAATTTTTATTATTTTAATTATTTGGGGGGCGGGTTATACACATGAGTGCAGGTATCCATGGAGGCCAGAAGATGGCACAGATTCATGGAGCTGGACTTTCAGGAGATTGTGAGCCCCCTGACATGGGTGCTGGGAACCGACCCTGGGTCCTCTGGGAGAGCAGCAAGTGCTCTTCAGTGCTGAACTCTCTCTCCAGCACAAACCTCACTTCTTCTTTTTTTTTTTTAATGAATCCACAGTCATTTCTGAAAAACAAAACAACAAAACAAAAACTTCTGTGGAGGGAACTAAAAGCACAAGAAGCCCTGAGAGACTTTGATTTTCCTCACCCGTGTGTGTCAGCGAGCACAAATACACGTGTGCCTCGAGCATGAACGTGCAGTGGCTCTCTTCCTGGGTGGAAACAGTTTTAGAAATTAAAGGCGAGGTTATCAGGCCAAACTCTTATTTCAAGGGAAAATGTTGAAAACGGCTCACGCAGAGGGCTGGCATTTGTGTCGCAGTCTGAGATAATGGAATTACAATTTCGAACAGTGCTGTCCTTTTGGATGTAGTTGAAGGCACTCTGGGAAGGGGAACTGCTTTCAAAAGCACACTGGATTAAAATTGGTTCGGATGGTCTCGGAGAGCTCAGCCAGCATGGATGTTCTTGGAGGTAATGACCCAGAGAAGAAGTGATTTGTGCTCACTTATAGTTTCCCACAGCAGGAAGCACAGGAAGAGAGAAACAAACCCGAAGGGCCAGATCCACACAGAAAGACTGCAGAGGGACTTCCCACAAACATTTGCTCCCAGAACTGCTCAGGTTTGCCTGGAAGAGGGCGGATCTGACAGGGTCCGATGATGAAATTGCGGAGTGCAAGCTGCATCCAAGGGCAGCCCGGGGTCCCGCTGCCACACTGGTCGCTCAACACCTCTGTCTTCTGGCAACATCAGTGGTATGTGGGGGCCGGGTGGAACGATTTACACCTTACACTAACATCACTGTCTCCAGAAGCCTGTTCTGCAGGTCATAAAGCGTCCTTTCTGGGGAGCTCCTGTTGCTGGTCCTCAAGTTTGGAACTGTATTGGTTTCCATTTGAGACACAAACTTTCTGTGAACTAATATTTATGCTCATTGTTTCTTATGCCAGGAAGGGTAACCAAACTCAGCAGAATTTGCCCAAGTTTGTAGACAGTAAACAATGACTCCTAAGGTCCTGGTTCTGCTGAGTTCATTTTAATTTTTTTTTTCAAAATATGGTTCCTATCAACGAGGAATGCTTTAGGCTGCAAGTCATATATGACTGAACCCCTGCAACTTAAATGTATTAAGGTTTATTTTTCTCTCTCACACACACAAATGAGGAAAGGCACAGCCCCCAGGCACCATGGCTCCTCGTTGGTGATATCCATGAGCTGAGGTACCTCCTAATTTTCTGTTCCAGTGTCTGTAGCAAGTTCCTGGCTGTCTTCATGCTTGTGGCCTCCTGGTCACAGCATACACCTGTACCTCCAGCATCACATCTATGCTCCAGGTTTCTAAAAATCAAAGAAGAGCAAAGAGCTTGAGAAACATGGTGTACTTCCCATGGCCTGTTCTTGTTATGTAGAAAATAAAATGATCTCTGGAGACCCACCTAGCTGCCATTTACATTTTAAGTTGGCATCAGGAATCCCACTGCTAACACACCAGTTGATGGCCAGGAGAGACAAGATTCCCAGTGACAGGCTAAAACAGAGGTTCTCAACCTGTGGGTCACAAACCCCTTTCACAGGGGTCACTAAAACCATCTGCATATCGGGTATTTACATTATAATTCATAACAGTAGCAAAATTACAGTTATGAAGTAGCAACAAAAATAATATTATGGTTGGGGGATCTCCACAACATAAGGAACTATATTAAGTGGTCGCACTGTTAGAAAGGTTAAGAACAGCTGGGTTAGAAGAATCGAAACTTAAACATCTGACTTAGGTGAGAGCCCACAGCTCCCAGATCTGGAGACTATCAGATCTGTTTTGTTTTGTTGCATAGGGTGGGGACACAATCTTTGCCTTCCTTTTCTGTCAGCACAGGAAGTGCTACCATCCTCTGCTCAGAGGGTCCTGTTTCCCACACAACATTTGTGAATGGTTTGGAGTCATGAACCTCGTGGAGAGGGGGACCACACCACTAAGCAGAGCTCTGCGCTGAGACCGGTCATTTTGAGGAGAGAGGACTTGAGGTAGAAAAGGAGGTCATGTTGGAGAATGGTGAGGTGACCCTGTCCCCAGGTGTGTGTTGCAGGAGGCAAAGGAGAGGCAGCCTGAACTTCTCAGCTGATCCTGCAGCTCATCCGGCCTCCCAGGAAGGATGAGTTTGCCTGGGTGCTCGTGAAGAAGCTGACCCAGGATCAGAGCCTCTCGCAAGGTGTACTGATCCTGAGCTGCTCTCAAAAACAGAGACAGGAAATCAGATTGAACCAGTTCCAGGAAGGACAGGGGCCTGAGCTTCCACTTCCCTCTCTGCCTTTCTCCCTGTGTGTCTCTGTGTCTGTCTCCACGTATTTATCCCCTCTCTGTGCTTCTCTGTGTGTCTCTCTGTCACTCGACCCCATTTCAATAGCTACCCCAAGCAAGCCTGCAGCCCGCTCACTGTCCAGGTGTCTTCCTCGGTCTGGCTGCCTATGCTAAGCCCTGTGTTAATTAACAGCCTAGTGTTTTCAAAGATTTCTGTTTCGGTGGTTTCTCACATGATCTCTTCCCTTTTCCAGAGGTCCCATCTCCAACATGGGGGAACAATTTCAACATGCACTTGGAGGACACAAAGACCCTGGGTACGTTTGTTCATGCACATGTATGTCCACATGTGAGATGCATCCCCACATGTTTGCACTGACCTTTTAAAAGTCATATCTATCTATCTATTTGTGCGTGTGCGTTTTTGTGTGTGAGCACTCCGTGTGCACGTACATGCTGAGGTCAGAGGACAACTTGCAGGAGTCAGTTCTTTTCTTACCATGTGGATCCTGGGGACCAAACTTAGGTCATCAGGCCTGATAGCAAGCCCCTTACCCACTGAACCGTTTCACCAGCCCTGCACTGGCTTTGGGGGCCTTGATGAGTCTCTTTTCACTTCCTTGATTTATATTCTATTTCTGCCGTTCTCAAAAGAGACATTCTTCTCAAAATATCGGGAAAGTTTCCGATGAATTACTATACTTGCTTCTGTTCTTACGGTTAGAATCTTCAGGTGTAACACCCAGGGCTGTTGTTCCATGTGCTGCCCAGTAACACAAGCCCCAAACTAAAATCCTTTTGGAGATGGTTGGGCAAATCCCATTTCTACGTCTCCGTTTCTATTCTGAATTAGTCAGGAAACTGCTACGGGAAGAAGAAAAACCTGTCAATGCAAGGAGGAACCTCTACGAGCTGGAAAGTCTCTCGTCGTGAACATAGAAAAATCAAGCTTTGATGGTAGGAGGCACATGTCATTGCTCTTTGGGCCAGGACACCTTCTACCTGGTTAGATCTGGCATCACAGTCCAAGGGCCACATCTTCCATCTGTGGGTAAACCAGAAGAAAGCATGGCTTGTGAAAAGTCCAAGAGAGTTAGCAGGTAGACGTCTGCCCTGTCCCTGAGACTTCCTTATTAGCTATGTGAATTAGGAAGCCACTTGGAGTCTCTGTGTGCTCATCTTTCTTCTTGGAAAACAAGAATAATAATGGGGGATATTATTTAAGACTGTAGCAAAGAGTCATGATGATCCATATATAAAATGTCATATGCAAGCCTGGCATGCTCATGGGACTATAATTCATGTGACTCTTCCTAAAACCACTCAAAGCAGGAAGAGGAGACTATGGGTGCAGAGGGACTATCCAGTAGAGAGGATTCCTGAACTCCTAGCCTCAGGACGACCCCTTCCCCTTCTCAGAAGTCACCAGGGTTGCTCTGCTGTCCCCCAGAGCAGATGAGACTGCATCAGGTCAGCTTGACACTCCAGATGAAGCACTGGGAGACGTGGGAAGAGGCTGCACCCTGTAACAGAGTCTCCTGAGGCATGCTACACAGTGTAGGATCTTGGCTGTGAAGCTGGAAAGTGGATTCTGTCTGAGCAGGACACACGACTCAGCTTCTGACCTTTGAACCCACCTTACACCTTACACCCTTGCACAAGCCCGGAATGGACCACTGGTCACTTTTCCTGCCACACCTAGCCACCAAAGCCAGATCCTCTTCTAATTCTCCTGTGAGTCTTGCTTGGCACTTCACCAGAACCCCAAGAGATTTCCTAACTTGTTGGGCCCCCTGCACCTGTCTGCGATCTAAAGTACCAATTAGCCAGCCTGTTTGGCTTTCAAACCTATTCATTTCTGCCCTGCACCTCTGTGTAGAGGGGACAGGGACCATGTCTGTGTCAGGGACTATGGCTAGAATGAGGAGGCTGTCACTCAGCTCAAAGTCAATCAGAGTCATGATGTATGATTCAAAGAATCCTTATGCAACACAGGAGATGTCAAGTGTCTAGGAAAGCAAGCCTTCACCCTACAGAAGCTCAGGGCAAAAAGTTGGTTGGTAGACGGGACAGGCTTCATAGTGGGCAGGGCAGGTTTGCTGAGGACAGAGCAAGCTCCATGGTCCACAGGACAGGCTAGGTGGTGGATAGGAAAGACTCCATGGTGGGCAGGACAGGCTCTATGATTGGCAGGGCAGGTGCAGTGGTAGGCATTGCACACTTCATGGTAGACAGGGCAAGCTCCGTGGTTTTAAGGCAGACTCAGTGGTCAATAGGAAAGACTCTACTCCATGGTGGGCAGGCAGGTTTCACGGAAGAGGGAACATCAACTTGCCTTCATGCATGATCGGAAGGAGAAACATATCTTTATAAATCACATCTCTTGAACTGGAAGTGAGATAGCACATGCCTAACTAACACTCAGGAGGCAGTGACAGGAATATGCCTCAAAGTTTGAAGCCAGCCAGGTATCGTGGTGAGTTTCCAGCCAGCCAGGGCCGCATAGGGAGATCTTGTCTCAAAACCAAACAAATGAACAAGCAAACAAAAATATCAAATACACAAATATGGTTTTTCAGTCTTGTAAACTTCTTGGCACAGGACCAGAAAAATCTGTTTTACGATATCTCAAGTGTTCTGAGTCACTATTGAAATAGTTCCTACGGACTGAAGGGCAACCACGAGACTCTCAGTCCACAGAATATCAGCAAAGGCCACCCACCATTATGACCGCCTTCCAATGGCTAAAGCATAAAGGTGCCGATTTCATGATAACAGACGCTCCCCAGCCCCTGCCAGAATAGTCCTGGATTCAGTCAGGACTGTTCCACCAGGCTGCCAGTTGACCTCTAACCCATGGGCTCTCCTTCCCGTGGGGTGGATGGTAGAGCTGACCCACCACCTGGTGTGCTGGCACTGAGTGCCAGCCATTCAATGTTACAGATGCCCTGTCACAGTGAGGATGCTTACAAGAAGTGCAGTCGGGTCTCCTCATCTTCATCCCTAGACTATAGAAGTATCCCCTGGAATGTGCCCTGAGAGTTAGCCTGCAATTATAAGCAGTAATTGGCCATCCAGTCCCTTACAAATCTTTTTTTTTTCTTTTTAAGAATAAGAGAATTGGAAAGATAACGGTTTGTTCTGGAAGCTGGAGATCTTTGACTTCCATTTGTCCCCACATCTTGGAGTGTGCCCAGCACAAGTGTGTTCCCTGGATGTGAATTGTCCTCAAGAGGACACATTGAAAGTGGCCTCAAGGGCAGCAGACAAGAACACACAGTCTTTCAGGGAAGAGCAAGGATTTATAGGCAAACAGCTATTCGCAGACTCTTCAATAAAGACATACAACCTGAACAAAAGGTAAGTATTTCACTCAGTCTATGAAAGCCTGTGAAATTTATTTTTTGCAAGCTTTTACAGTCCATGGCCTTCCCTTTCAATCTTGAATAATAGCACTGAATTGAGCTGTAAAAGCTTCCGAAGTTTGAAGCCTTTTGACAAGTTAATTTAGCAGTATGGTAAAAAGTTTTTCCCCAAGACAGAATAAAACCATCATATCATGAATGTGGCAGTCATCCTGAGGAGAGAAAAGACCATTAGGATTACAGATGATGGGCTTTGCGGAGATAGTTTGTGGTTTCATGTAATCTACCATCAATATTTCAGGAGAAAGATGCTCCACTCATCAGTCAGATGGAAGTCAATATCTCCAGTTAAAAACAACACCAGGCCAGATCACATGTATCTTTTATTGGAAAAATAACTTTGTCTGTGCAGTTCCTTCTAGAGTTCTTTAGATTCTAACTGTGATGTTTGTGTGCGCGTGCGTGTGTGCGTGCGTGCGTGCGTGCGTGTGTGTGTGTGTGTGTGTGTGTGTGTGTGCAGGCACACACGCATGTGCACGCGCATGCTTGTGACAAAAAAAGTCTTTTTATCTAGCAAAGAGACAAGGAAAAAGAAGCAGCAATATTTTTGCTTCTCCAGCTACACAGGAATCTCCCTCCCACACCTTCCCTAGCTCCTGGGTGCTGTGACTTCTCGGCACACTTTACTGGCAGTGAAGCCAAGAGAGCTGGCTGCCTGCTTCAGACAAACTCAAAGTCAGTAAAAGCTTGTCTCTTGTTTGCTGCTTGTTGTTGTTGTTGTTGTTTTGCTTTTGTTTCTTTAAATTAAAAGTTGGTACCACAAAATACCTGGCTCCCGTTTTCTGATAGCCAAACAAGAAAGGAAACAGAACCGCTGTCTCCCTCCAGCATCTCCGTGGGCGTCACTGACTCTGGGAGAGGGGTCCACCTATAAATAGGATGAATGGGAATGATCCAGCCTTGTCATGATGGAGGAAAAAAGCCAAGAAAATTAATTATATCTAACAAAGAAATGCTTCGGATACCATTTGGTCCTGTGCCCTGAATATAAATCTCCAAATGTTTCTCACTTGAATGTTTAGTGGGGAAAATAAAATTAAAATTAACAAACAGATGCCCCATTGTGTTCACAGTGAAGTCCTCCTGGGGAGCCAGTGGATTCCACAAGATGGCTTAGAGAGGTGACCCCTAAGTTTTAAGATAAAAGATGTTTTTGTCTAAGAAGAGGAAGAGGTTTTTGTTGTTGTTTGCTTGTTTGTTTGTTTGTTTGTTTGTTTGGGTTTTGTTATTGACTTTGCTTTTGAGACAGGTTCTTGCGCTCCAGGCCTGGCACTAAACTCACTAGGTAACCAAGGATGGTCTTGAACTTGTGATCTTCCTGCTTCTACCAGCAGAGTGCTTCAATTATACACATGGGCGACTGTGCCTGGTTTTATGCAGTGTTGGGGTTCCAACCCAGAGCTTCTGCTTGCCAGGAAAAGGTCCTACTAGTGGTTTTTAAGTGACTCCTACCTTGGTGTTGTGGGGCACACAGTGGTTTTCATTTTAACAGAGGAGAGATATTAATCGTTCTATTAAACTGGTGTAGGAGGGAAATGCCCAATGAGCTGGGACTGAAGAAAGGGATAACAATTATAGAAGAGATTTAAGACACACCCTTTCAGCTCAGCTAGCCCCGAGTCAGCTTGAGCTCCACCCTCCGTTCCCCGAGGGACTTGTCAAGCAGATCCACTCCAAGACCTGATGTGTAACAGACACCACGTTCCCTGCAACAGCTACCACAGCCTAGGTGGGGAGAGGTCTAAGACGCCTCTGCACTCGCTCAGGTGGATCCCTCCTCACAGCTCCAAGCTTCTTTGCTCTCATTCCTGAAAGGCACGAGACTCGGGTGCACACCTGTCTGCTGGGGGGCTGTGAGGATGAAATGAGGGAAGGTCCAAAGGGCTTGCTTCAGTGCTCCTGCACACAGTAACTGCTGAGAGGTTTATATTATGACATAGGCTCACAAATGCTGATCACGGAGCCGTAGCCATGCATCCTTTTCCTGGCTGTGTAATACTCCACTGTTGGAGGTATCACCCGATTCATTCACTCAGCCACAGACTAGGAACAAGTCCTTTCCCCGGCTGCTGTGACTAGAGGCCCAATAAACACTGCATCCAGTTGTTGTGTGAGCAAGAGTTTGCATTCAGCAGGGGAGAATGCCAAGCAGCTGGATCACCAGGTTCTATGTTAGGTGTGTTTACACCGGAAGAAGCCTGCGATAAACAAAAACAAAAGCTCTGTATTTCAGAGCAGTATGCACACATGCCCAAGAAAGGTATCATTCTGCCACAGCAGCACAGCGCATCTTCACTGGTTTTTGTTTCCTTTTTCCCTGTAGTTTTGTAGCAACTAACTATGGCTTTAGTTTGCCTTCCCCTAATGGGTCATGGAATTGAACAATGATACTTTTCTTTACAGTTTCTGGGGTTTTTTTTTCCCACTCTGTATTTAAAATCTACCCACAGATCATAACCTATTCCTCTCACACTGCTTTCTAAAACTCTTAAGTTTTCCTTTCTCATACAGGTTATTTTTCTGCCCAGTTTGCCTCTTCGGGATGAAATAGTGCTTTTACACATCCTTCCAGTAGGGATAGCCACTCGCACAAGCCCAGTGATTTAGTGGTCTGCCTCCACTGCTCACAAACATGTGCTCACAAACGTGGTCACGAATTCCTATCCTTGCTGTGTAATACTTCACTTTTTATTTTTTTATTTTTTTTAAAGATTTATTTACTTATTATGTATACAGCACGTATGACTGCAGGCCAGAAGAGGGCACCAGATCTCATTACAGGTGGGTGTGAGCCACCATGTGGTTGCTGGGAATTGAACTCAGGACCTCTGGAAGAGAAGTCAGTGCTCTTAACCTCTGAGCCATCTCTCCAGCCCTACTTCACTTTTTAGAAGTATCACTCAATTTACTTAGCCAAGGACTAGGGATATTTACATGCTCCCGGATACAATCTCTGTCACAGGTCACTGTCTTAGTTAAGGTTTCTATTGCTGTCAAGAGACACCATGACCGTGGCAATTCTTATAAAGGAGAACATTTAACTGGGGCTAGCTTGCAGTTCAGAGACTTAGTCCATTAAATGGTGGGAAGCGTGGTGGCATGCAAGCAGCCATGGTTCTGGAGAGGTAGCTGAGAGTTCTCCATCTGGATGGGCAGGCAGCAGGAATACAGAGCGACACTGGGCCTGGCTTGAGCATCTGAAACCTCAAGGCCTGCTTCCAGTGACACACTTCCTCCAACAAGGCCACACCTCCTCCTAATAGTGCCTCTCCCTACGGGCCTATGGGGGCCATTTTCATTCAGACCACCACAGTCACATTGGTGCATGTACATGTGTTGTTTGGACTTCTCTGTCCTATACATCTCCCTCTGTCCATCTCAGGGCAACCCGTTCTAGCCACATCCCTAAAGCTTAGGAGGGATGGTGACATCTGATCAAGATATATTTCCTTGGTTATTTACCAAAACTGCCTGACCTACTTGCAGAATCAACTAGCCAACAATAATATGGTTTCATGATGCAGCAGAGAGAAGGCTGCTCACAGTTTCTAGTCTTTTCATCTATGGACATGGGATTTCTTTAACTGCATCCAAGATGCTGCCAATTAAAAGCTATACCATTATGAACTCTGTTTTGAGGAAAGGAGCAAGGACTGTCAGCTAATTTATGACAAGAAGCTAAGGCAGGGTCAATGTGAAGTTCTCTCTGATTTCTGAGATGTTAAAAATATTTTTTTAAAACATGTTTTAGAGTTGATGAAATTTAGTAACTGTCTCCAGTTATTTCAATGGTTTCATAACTCTCCATCTGCACACAACTTCTGTTATATCTAGCTAGGTACTATAAGGCTCTTGCATTGTAAATGGTGTCTTTACTTATTATTAACTTAATAATAACTAACTAATTAATTAATTGGTTAGGTTTTCTTTTTGACAAGTTCATATTGAATATTGCTAGCTGGCCTGGAATTTGTTATGTAGTCCTGGATGACCTTGAACTTGCAGAGATTCTCCTGCTTCTGCTTCCCATGCTGGGCTCACGGGTGTGCGTCACCAAACTCAGTTTTTATCTTCTTTGAAATTCTAGACATTCCTAACGGGTACCTAGGAACACAGTCATCCCAACTTTTCCTCAGTTGTGGCGTTTGCCCACAGAGGCAGAGCAGCTGACCTCTCAGCTTAGCACATGTGTGGGCTGCAAGATGCCAACTCTCCCAGCATGCTAAGATCTGCTGTGGCCTTGGGCACCTGCAAGGCCAGCACTTGCACATGGCTGCATCTCTGTGGAGAGCACATGCTTTCTCACAAGGGTTCCAGGAGTGTAGGACACTTCTGATTTTTGGACATTGATAGAAGTATGTTGCTTTATTACTCACATTGTGTGTTATCAGCTATAAAGAGACTAATACTCACCATGCTGTGGGCTTACGTGTTCCTCCTTTAAACCATGAAGCTTTGGTTTATGTCATCATGAGGCTGGATGCCTAGCGGAAAGATGTAGCCGCAGTGCCTTCCTGGCTAATCTTCCTTCCTACCACCACACAGTGGCCATCTTTGTCTCCAACAATCCTTTCTTTCCTAGAAAATTCCAGCAATATTCTAATAACAGAAATGCTTTCAAAAGTTTTGGCTTAAACATTCTGTTTCACTCCTCAGACCACTGATATTTATGTGTTATCCTGTTTGGATATCACTTATAAGCAGTAGTTGACTTTGATTTTTAAATCCA
Source organism: Peromyscus aztecus (assembly GCA_902168405.1). Lineage (NCBI taxonomy): Eukaryota > Metazoa > Chordata > Mammalia > Rodentia > Cricetidae > Peromyscus > Peromyscus aztecus. The sequence goes on from CABHPQ010151883.1 coordinate 15,663, forward strand.
ACTTGACAAGCTGTCTTTACCTGGCAAATTTAGTCAATGGGGTTTCATTGTGATTTATTGTTATTGTGGTGGTATATGGGAAATTAAATAACAAATCCAAGGAACTCTTGGAAATGAAGTACTTTTTAATGTACCTTCTACAGAAAGGGTCTAAGCATAGAGCAAAGGGGTATGTGGAGAGATGGCTCAGCAGTTCAAAGAACTTGCTGCTCTTACAAAGGAGCCTGGTTCATTCTTAGTCCCTACGTGGTAACTGACAACCATTCTCTAGTTCCAGGGGATCCCATGTGTTCTTCAGATCCTTCAGGCCCTAGGCATACATGATATGCTCATAGATGCAGGCAAAAACACTCATACATATAAAATAATAATAAATAAATCTTTTTAAATGTCCCAATCATAAGCAATTGCTGTCTTCTTCTCCCATAGGCTGAGAATCACCCCTTTTGTTAATCTCCCATCTCATGGGTTCAGAGCACATTTTATCTAAAGAACAATTTGGGGCCTGAGACTGCCCCCTTTCCTGATTGTGGGCTCAGTCACATAGCAACGCCTGTAACTTTCCAACTTTCAGGGTTCTAAGACAAGCAGGCACTGGCTGCCAGCTAGGGGAGAGAGGGGCCTAGAGCCTCCTGCTGCCTGTAACTGACCAACTCGAAGCACACCTCATATTGAAAATGGACTATAATAATGAAGTCTTATGTCATTTGATGTGAACTGTCCCCCATAGGCTCACATGTCTGGATACTTGGTTCCTGGTTGATGGTACTGTTTTAGGGAGAGTATAGAAACTTTAGGAAGTGTGGCCTTGCTAAGAATGGAAATCCCTAGGGTTGGGTTTTGAGGGCTCCTAGCCTCATCCTACTTCCGGTTTCCTCTCTGCTTTTGTGTGTGAATGAGAATGTAGACAGTCAGCTTCCTGCTATACCTGCCCTGCCCGGAGGGACTGTAGCCCTCTGGAACTGTCAGTCAAAATAAACTTTAAGTTACTTTTGGTCATGGCGTTTTGTCAAAGCAACGGGAGGGAAAGTAATGCAGAGATGAATGTGGGCATACTCCGGATGCCCAGGGGATGGGCATGATAAAAATGCATGGGATCCCCTGGAACGAGGGAATGGTTGTCAGTCACCACGTGAGGACTAAGAATGAACCAGGATCTTCCGTAAGAGCAGCAAGTTCTTTGAACTGCTGAGTCATCTTTCCACATACCCGCTTTGCTCTAGCCTTCAACCCTTTCTGGAGAAGGCGTTTGGGGCATTCTCCTAACTTTCTCTCTCCCTGGCTGCTGACCAGCCTTCCTCTGCTGTTTCTTCCCAGCCAGAGTCTACTGGATTGAAGAACTTTCTCTCCCTTCTTTTCCTGGCCTCGCTGATGTTTGGGAACTTGTTTATTCTATCTCAAGGGTAGTGTTTTCTTGGAAAATGTTAACAAAATACAAAGCCAAAGCTCCCAGCAACACTAGCAACACACAGTGCTCACATTCTCACGGTGCCTCCCACCTTCTCAGATCCCCTTTGTTTCTCACACCAGAAATTTCCTATGCTTTTGTCACTGTGCCTGTTCAGAGTCTTCTTAGCTTTGCATTGCTTTGCAGCTGAGTCTTGTCCTTGGCCAAAGAAAGGATTAGGAGGAAGGGGACCGGGGAGCAGGGAGGTCACTTCAGGGGCATGCCCTTGGCTTTTCTTCCCAGGATAACTGTTCTCCATCTCCCAGAGTTCTGCCATCTGATAGTTAAGTACTTGCATCTCAAGCCAAACAGATGCCCAAGGATCAAGAGAACTCTACACTCTGAGATTAGGGGCTCATTCATTTCAGAAACATATGGGCCATTTGTAAACACTGGCCACAGTCATGTAATACTGTTCGAATATGGTTTACATCCCCCAATTCTTGTGTTGGAGACCCGGTCCCCAGTGCACTGTGCTGAGAGGTGGCAGTGGTACTTTTAAAAAGTCATTAAGTAATGGGTACTCCACTCAAAAAGTGAACAATCATGAGACTGAGTGAGTTATCACCTTCCCTTACTTCACTTTGCACATAGGTTCACTTTGCAGGCCACCCCTCCCCCGCTCATTCTTTGAACACATTCCAGCCCTCACTTTTTTTTTTTCCTGCCAGGCATGGAGCAGCTGAGGACCTCATCAGAAGCCAAGCAGATGAGGCTAATAGATCTTGGATTTTTTAGCCTCTGTAAGCTTAATAACTGTCTCCTCTAAATGAATCTCCAGTCTCAGGTGCTCTGTGGCAGAAGAGAACAGATGGAGAGAATGTATGAGGCCATAAGACAGATGTGAACACGTACAGCTGGCTTAGCAGCAGACATACACGGGGCTACAGAAGGAGGGAAGGTGGGGCGGCAAAGCCCTGAGTCTGGCTGAGCCTCGGACCAGCACGCAGGGAATCATAAGGTGCTCCCAGAGCCCCACTGGCGAGTGTGGGCAGGATTTGTGCACAGGAGGGGCTTGGAGACAAAGTCTTGCCTCCCCTCCCCCAGTTCCATCGAGGATCAAAGAGTCTTTGGGCTTAAGACAGATGAACAAGTGGAAGACACAGGTTTACTTTTCTAGGATTTACGTGACTCATAGAAAAGGAAGGCCCCCAACTAGCAAAACCTAAGTGCTTTTGTACTGGCCTAGACAGAAAGAAGCAGTTATAGAAAGTAACTAAGTTATGTTGGGAGGCTAAAGGAAATGGGTATTATTTTAATAGGGCTATTCGTACAGAAGTCTCTGGACTGTGACTTCCCACTAAAGAATCTATCTTCCTTCCTTCCTTCCTTCCTTCCTTCCTTCATTCCTTCCTTCCTTCCTTCCTCCCTCCCTCCCTCCCTCCCTCCCTTCCTGCCCAGAGAGGGTACTACTCACCTGGGAGATGTGATATCCTGCTTCCAAGAAGAAAAACAGAGATCAGAAGGCCTGTTCAGCAAAGTGGCATGCTCTGGGGAGACCCAGACTGTGGCTTTTCACTCCTTTGCATGACAGGGATTTTGCAGATGTCTTACAGGCTCTGTCTGAGTCAGTGAACTTTGAGTTGATCTAAGAGGAGACGTTGATGGGCCTGATCTAATCAGGAACACTTTTAGAAGTCAAGAAAGGCCGAGTTGGAGAGAATCTCCTGCTGGCTTCCGAGGCACAGGCTGCTCTTTAGAAAGACAAACAGAACATGGAGAGTGGCCTCAAAGAGTTCAGGAAAGTCTCCTGCTGATGGCTTCTGGAGAGCAGGACTCCAGGACCGCCACTACAAAGAACTGAGCTCTGCCATCAGCCAGGGCACTTGGAATAGGACCCTCAGCCTCAGATGAGTGTGTAGTCTTGGCTGACATCAGGATGGCAGCCTGAGGAGACTCCTGACCCACGGAAGTTGAGAGCTTAGAAATATTCAATGCTCGGCTGCAGAGTTTAAGGAAATCGTGTAACGTAGCCACTGTAGCAAAGACACTAAGGAGGCAGAGGCAGGATCCCATCTATCCCCATCCTGTGTGTGCTTATCTACACTGGCTGTGAGGAGGGTCCCCGTGTCTGTGTCAACCCAGCCCTATGGACAGCAGTCCCCCGGGTCTTGGTGCTCCCTGACAGGGCACAGCTGCTCTCGGAGCGGCTGGAGGGACACTGGTAAAGGATGGAAGCTACTCTGTGAGCATGCTGGGTCCTGGAGCCAGTACTACTGACTTGAGTGAGGACAACCCTTTCTCAGTTGTTTCCACAGGAGGCTTTTGGTAGTAAGTTCTCTCAGCATTTGCCTGAACGTGTCTCTAGTCTTCCTCGTTACTGAGTGGATTTGGCTGGCCTAGCCCGCAGGGTGACCAGACTTCTTGCTCAGCATCAAAATCTGTGACTCGGGGATTCTGCAGTTCCCATGATGAGTCCCATCGTGCCTTAGAAGGCAAGTGGTTACTTCTC
>CABHPQ010151886.1:0-33549 GCA_902168405.1 Peromyscus aztecus
GAAAAGGAGGAAGAGAACTGAATGTGAGCTTTTATATCCCCCTGTCCCAGATGTAGTATGACCAACTGTCTCCCACTCCTGTGGCATGCCTTCCTTACCATGATGGACTGTCTCGCCTCAATCTGTAAGTCAAAATAAATCCCTCCTCCCTTAAGTGGCTTTTCATTAGATATTTAGTCACAAGAAAAAAAGTAATGAATATGAATGAAAGGTGCTGCAACATTGTATTCTGCAGTCTTGTTGATGTCTGTCCCAAGTCTCTAAAAATGTATACAAATGATTTTATGAGAGTCTCCATATTTTCATTTAGTGGTGAGCCCCAATCGTGTGTACCCAGGGTTTATAGACCTTGGGTCCTAGTGTCTGTCTACATCTCCTGGGTCACCAGGCATTTTATTGTTGTTGTTGTTTGGGGTTTTGTTTTTCTGGGGTTTTTTTGGCATTGTTGTTTTTGTTTGTTGGGGAGAGGGTTGGATTTTTGTTTGTTTTGTTTTGTTTTAGTTTGTTTTTGGTTTTTCAGGACAGGGTTTTCTTGTGTAGCCCTAACTATCCTAGAACCTGCTCTGTAGAATAGACTGGCCTTGAACTCACAGAGCCTGCCTCTGCTTCTCACGTGCTGGAATTAAAGGCATGTGGCACCACTGCCAGGTTCTTCAGCCACTGTTTACCTTTCCATCACTTTAGTTCTGATCACACAGATGTGCTTTCTTTGCTTTGAATGAATAGAATCTTCATATTCTTTTGGCCGTGACTGCTCATCAGGTTCATGTTCTCCTATCAGTTTTCATCTTTACTCTTTTATAGAAGTCAAGATACCCATCATTATTTTATTTTTAGTCTGTAGCTCAAGCTGATATATAGCTTGAAATAGTTTAGTTCCTTTATTTCTGACTCTGAGAAACAGACATTTTGGACATTTCCTTTCAAAATGCCTTCTCACTTAGAACAAAGACTCTCACAATAGAGTTTTGATCAAATATATACCTTGATATTTCTAAGATCCCTCTGGTAATCAAGTGGAAAAAATACCTAGAATTTAAGTTTCTTTTCTATCCTTAAAAGCAGTTAACCGCTTGCAGGGCTAACCAGCACATCACTTTCCTTAAAGGGTACAGAAGACATACCTCCTTTTCAGCGTTGTGTGCACCAGAAAAGTATAGCTGAATGGAGCCTTTGGAATTTAGATACTTTCTTTTCTTTTCTGTGGAGTGTAATCTCAGAGATAGAAGATGGAAACCCACAAGAAATAATTTCAAGCTAATGAAGGAAAGGCAAAATTCCATAAGAATATCTTGGGTTTCCAGTTGATGACATCACAGCTGTAAACTGTTTCTACATTCTTAAATAACCAGTCGTTCCTGGTTCACTGCAGACAGTATATACACTTGCAAAACTATCCCATCCAGCACAGGAAGTGTGAGAGGACTGCCTCTGTCTGACCAAACTGACCTCTTGGATAATAACAACTAAATCCTACTTTAGGAGTCTCTAAAACCAATATAACTAAAGAAATAATACTTAGGATTCTGAAATTTCCCTCTATTAATGCTTAAATTCTGTAATCCCAAGTCCAGATCTGAAGATCAAAGGGTGGTTTCTCTTCATTAGCTATTCTACAAGAGAGTAGCTAGTACTAGTTAATAACTCAATCAGTTAAACCATCCCCCATAAAGACACCTCTACAAATACACACAGTATACTATTGCCTCAACTATTGAGATAATGTAACTCATAGCTTTCCACCTTGTCTACCACATTCCGATCTATATCTGTGTGCAGAAAAGAGATCTTAGAATCAGATAGATGAAAAAGCACCTGGTGCCCAAGTCCTTGAATTTCTCATTGTTGTTAGCAGGGTAGACCCATGGCCTGTATGTTTTTTACAGCATCCAACATATTTCTAAAGTGCAACCATAGATGCGTATAGCATTTTTTTCTTATTTATCTCCAAAAGCTTCAATACACTTTTAGATATGTGTGATGTAAATTGGTCCTGGCCTCTCCTCCTGGTTTGCATGGGGGAAAATATATCCCTTCTCCAAGTGGAAGAAGCTGTTTTGCCCCGTGCTAAAATAAATGCAGACAAGTTCTAAAAAGCAGAGCCCTGAACTGTGGTGTTGGAGGTTCCATTTGCTTGTTTCTCTCTGTGTTTCATCTGTGGGTAGGATAATTACAGTGGAGTCCCAGCAGCATATGGCAGTGGGCTGGGGAGAAGAAAACCAAATGAGGACAAAAACACAAATACAAAAATAAACATGAGTCAAGTTTGTGCTGCTGGGTAGCTTTCTTTCATCTTTCTGTGAGGTTAATTAACTGCACAATATGTCTTTGCCACTCTGATGCATCTGCAGTGTCCCAGAAGGCACCTCCTTCACTACCTAAATTACAGTGATTCCTGGTAGAAGTAGGATTTCTAGTTTAACTAATGTTAAGTGCATTCTCCTAGGCAACAAGTGGACATTAGCTATTATCTGTGTTGTGAATAGAAGCCCCCTTGTGGGATCTCATGGAGTCCAAGCACTTGTATGGACAGACCCCCAACACACCATGCACTCTTGCCATGGGAGGCCCTACTTCATATCCCATTAAATCAATCTAATACCCCATGAGCCCCATTAGGTTTGCTTTAAAGGTTTTGGCAAAGTTAACTATAAATGTGCTTTTGAAATTATTTGCCATCTGCTATTATGGCCAACTGAATAAAACAAACCACAAATTGTCTTCACATAATGAAGATGACATTATCTTTTTTTGAAGACTTATTTGCTATTATTTTACATGTGTGAATATTTTGTCTGTGTCTATGTATGTGTACCACTTGCAGGTCTGGCATTCACAGGGGCCAGAAGAAGGTGCAGAAGGTGCTGGATCTCCTGGAACTAGTTATAGACAGTTGTAAATCACAGTGGGTTCTGGGAATTGACCCAGATCCTCTGCAAGAGAAGAAAGTGCTCTTAACTGCTGAACCAGCTACTCCAGCCCCAACACATTATCTTTTATGGGTACTAAGTTAAGCATCATTTGCTTTGTTTCTTTGGATTCCATCTTTCTGTTAGGCACTTAATGTTTCTTTAAAATCCCAGATATTTTCATGCCATGTCTTGGGTCCTAGACTTATTCCTTAGTGTCTGCTGGATAAATGGAATGCTGGCTGGTGTCCCAACTCTAGACTCCCGTGAAAAACTGAATCCCCAAAGAAGCAGTGGCCAGATCATTTATGGCCATAGAACTCTGAGCACAACTCTCGCTGCTGCCAGCCATGAGCAGAAGTCAGGGCATAGCAATCCACTGACAGCTGCTCTTTCGTCCCCAACACCTCCAATCAGAACATGCCTGGAGCCTTCCCTTTTCCCATTAAAAAGCTTCTCACTTCTGTAACTGCCCATGAGACAACTGTCAGTGACAAGTGGCTGAGCCCTTGCTATGGAGAAAATAGCCTCTGCTCACTCTTACACAGGCAGTCTTTGCTGGTCTCTAAACCTTCAAGGGAATAGCAAGAAGGAGCTGGCAATGGGATACCAGGTCTGCTGGTGCCTCTCGGTCACACTTGCTTTGGAAGGTCATGAAGATATTGCACAATTAATGAACAAGGGAGTCAGTGATACACTATAGAGACTCAGTAATCTTTCAGTTCTACCCTACAGATGTTACAGCCTATTTTCATTGGTAAAATAGTAATATGTCTTCAAATAATAAGTTTCTCTTAGTAATAACCTCAAGAAACAGATCAATCTGCAAAGTGGGGTTATACATAAAGCCAGATACCTGAAAGTAAAAAACCACTTAAGATTATTGAAATCAAATTAGAATTATCATTACCAAGAGAACTAGTTGTTAGTCTTCTAAAATTATTCATCTTTGGACTATGAAAATTCCATAGGATTATAATAATTTCCATTATGTGAACCATATCACTAAATACTAGTTATTAAGTAAATGAAATTGTAGACCACTGGGCCACTCATTGCCTTTCCTTTGTTCACTATTTCATGCCACTTGCTTCCCACGTTTCCTCACTAACTCCATCGGCATAGTGCAAGAAAATGGAAAGTTGAAAATCGTCCTTTCTTGCCATTGTTGCAAAGACAAATCAGTGGGGAGAGAAGCAGAGATCTCAACATCAACTGTCTGAGGCTAATCAAACAATAGGCTTCTATTTAATGATCTGGGTTCTTCCACTGTTTAAGCAGTGACCCAGAATGATAGCAGTGTTGGATCATTACAGCAGCCTTAATTGGTCTTGCTTGATGACTGATGTATTGCACCCAGAAACACAGAGGAAAATATAAGTTCATGAATGCATATGAGCGTGCATGGGTGTTTTGAAGAAAGCTTTATTCAATCCTATTGTCTCTATATGCCCTTGACTATGTATAATTACATCTCTCTCTCTCTCTCTCTCTCTCTCTCTCTCTCTCTCTCTCTCTCTCTCTCTCTCTCACACACACACACACACACACACACACCCATAGAATACATATACATACATATACATATATATGCTGATACATAGCAAGTTCTATACAAATAAAATAATGATATAATATGATGTGAAAAAAATACAACTTAAATTTTCAAAGTTATAAGCTGGAATTTCTCACAACCTGAGAATGAGTTTCTTTCAAGCATAATTTTGAACGTGGATAGGTTAATCCCCAGTCCTTCAGATTAGAAAAGATTTGGAATCATATTCTAATTGGAGTATAATGTCATGTGTCTTAAGTGACTAAGATAAAACCACCTACTGTTGAGCAGATGACTGACTCTCATGCCTTAACCCAGAGTTAAGAATGGGGTCAATGAGGGTCTGGGGAACTGGCTTAGTGGTTAAGAATACTGTCTGCTCTTGCAGAGGATCTGGGTTTGATTCCTAGCACCCACATGGTGGCTCACAACCATCCATAGCCCAAGTTCCAGGGCATCTAACGCTGCCTTAGCACTTCCATGGGCATCAGGCATACATATAGTGCCCAGACTTATATGCAGTCAAAACATCCATACAAATAAATTAATAATGATAATTTCAAATTTCTTCTAAAAGAGTCAGTTGTTTGATATGTGTATACAATGTGCAATGATCAACTCAGAAAGGTGAAACTCTAAATTTCTTTAAACATTTTTCAAATTTGACCCACATGTAGTAGCATTTGGACGTGTTTATGAGCTACAAGGGTGAGATATTTCAAAGGTTGTCTGTAAAAACTGACAGCCAGGGAGCCTACATGGGACTGACCTAGGCCCTCTGCATGCATGTGACAGTTGTAGAGCTTGGTCTTCCTATGGGACTCCTAACAGCGGGAGCAGGGGCTGACTCTGACTCTTTTGCTGGCTTTTAGGACCCTATTCTTTATACTGTGTGACCTTGCACAGCCTTAATTCAAGAGGAGGTGCTTAGTCTTATTGCAACTTGATATGCCATGTTTTGATATCCATGGGAGGCCTGCCCTTTTCTGAGAAGAAATGGGGTGGAGAGAATGGAGTGGGGGCACAGAGGGGAGGTGGAGGAAGGGACTTCAAGGGGAGGAGGGAGGGGAAACAGCAATAGGGATGTAAAATAAATAAGTTAATAAAAACAAAAATTTAAATGTCCCAGTCAAGTCATACCATTAACATTCCAAGCTTCTCTCTGCTCGTTATTCATAAATGTATCATATGCCATGGATAACTCTATTGAGCACCAGAGCTATGGATCTGTGTGAGGGTGTCTGATACCCAGTCTCCTACCACTTCATCCATCCTTCTCAGCATGCAATCAACTTGTTAAATATCTACAAACGAGAGAGAACATGTGGAATTTGTTTTTCTGTCACTGATTTCTTCCAGTTAGTAATATATCCCCTGGTTCTTTCCATTTTGCTACAAATGACAGAATATCACTCTTTCATGGTCGTATTGTAATCTATATAGTACATATGTGATGTTTCCTTATCTGTTTAACCACTGGTTGGCTTATGGGTTAATTCTATGTCTTTGCTGTTGCAAATAGTGCTCAACACATAGGGGTGCACATGGAATACTGGCTGAATTTTATCCACATATGTAGCCATATGTGCGCTAGCTGGACCATATAGTAGACATAGTTTTAGGGGTTATTTTAGCCTACATACTGTTCTCCACAGGGCCTTATTAATTTGCACTCCCATGACAACTTATAAGAGTTCTCTGTTTGCCACATATTCAACAGCACTTTTTTGTTGTTCTGATAGTAGACATTCTCAGTGGGTTGAGAGGATGTCACACTGTGGCTTGAGTCAATAGCTTTTAACCCAATTATGTCAGGGTTGTTAATTCACAAACTAGTATTTATGTCATGTAAACACACGTATGATATAGCTTTCTCATCTAAGAATACTTTTCAAATATAATATTCTCCTTAATAGCTATAAAAGGCTAGAGCATATTCATTAGCACACCAAGTACAGAGCCTCATCTTCCAGAAGAAAGCCAAATAATTTTCTTTAGATCTGAAATCTTTAAATGAACATTCTTCTTCATCCTATTGGTGGTAGGTGCTTGCCTTTAATTTGTTTTGTTCTGATTTGCTTTTCAAGACAGGATTTCTCTCTATAACAGCTCTAGCTGTCCTGAAACTCACTTTGTAGATCAAGTTGGCCTCAAACTCTTATCAGACTTCCTTGGACTGCCAACCTGCAAATGACAACATGGAAACTCATCATTAATTATAAAAGACTGGCTTTTAGCTTAGGTTTGTCTCAACTAGTTCTTACAACATAAATTAACCCATTTATATTAATATTAATGTAAATTTATATTAATCTACGTTCTGTCACCTGGTGTTACCTCTTTTTCATCTTGCACCTCCTCTTTCCTCTCTGTGTCTGCTCGAAACTCCACCTTTCTTCTTCCCACAGTTCTCTCCCTGCCTAGAAGTCCCACCTATACCTCCTGCCTAGCTACTGGTCTTCCAGCTTTTTATTACACCAATCCCAGCAATATATCTTCACACAGTGTACAAATACCCCGCAACAGAGATCTACCTGCCTCTGCCTCCTGAGTACTGGGATTAAAAGCATGTGCCGCCACTGTCCGGCTAGGTTTAATTTTTTTTTTTCTCAACTTGAAGAAAAACCGTAACCTCAAACCTGAGAGCTCCTGATGTAGCCTTCTTCAGAGCAGGGCCTATAAGGAGGAACTGTTTCAAGCTAAAATCACTCCAAATGATTTACCTTTCCAGAGAACAGGTGTTGGGTTCAGCAGGGTCCTGATGCCAGGAACACATCTGCATTTAAATTATACTAAACATAAGTAGAAGTTACTTCCTCCATGTGGGGGTGCCTTTGTGTAAGAAAATAATCTTGGTGCCCACTTATGCAAACAGGGAATTCGATTTTGTATGTGAAACACTCTTTCTGGCCGTGCTAATGATTCTGAGTATTGATTAGCTCAGTATTTTCCCTTTGGAGTACTACTATGTATTTATCTTTCCATTAACTTTTCCCACTATATACTGTGTATTCTATTATGAAAAATGTAAAGCCTAGACACATGCACAAAACAGTGACTGTAAATACAATTCTCACTATGTTGGCCAAAGTCATTCAAAACTTTTTAAAGACAGTATGTGTAAACTCCCTATCCACTACCTTCCTCTAGCATAACACTGATGCTTCCACTGAGGCAGCTAGATTTTTCTCAGTGCAAAGTCTGACTGCAGTCTCCCACCCAAGCTAATCCCGCTCCACACTGACCCTGAGACCACTGTAGAGACATGCTCTCCTCCTGCTCTGTTACCAGTTTTCTGTCACTGTGACTAAATATCCAGGACAAGATACTCATAAAGAGAAAAGTTTTATTTGGGTATCACTTTTGAAGGTTCAAGTCCAGGGCTGATAACTCCATTGCTTTGGGCCCAGGGTAAGGCAGCAGATCAGAATCAGAACGTGTGGCAGAGGAAAGCCACTCACCTCATGGCCAGGAAACAAAGGAAAACACCCATGGTCCCACAATCCCCCTCAGTGACACTGACCAATGACCTAAAGACCTCTCACAAGGCTGCCTGTCCCACAGGATGCACAGCACCCAATAAGACACTACTCTGAGGATCATTTATTATAGGAATCTGCAAGACATTCAAGCTGTAAGCTGTGTCAACCTGCACTGTCTATACTGGCTGCTGCTGCTCCTACATGGCTGTCTTTCATAGTTGGGTCTTCACATCTAGTTTCTCGTTTTCCATATCACTCATAAATTTAGTGGTTTCTTTGGGGGATCATTCCCAGCTGAAATCTCTCTCCAACCTTTACTGTGTAATCTCATTGCAATGTTTGAGTCATTCTTTTCGGTCTTCCAGGATACTCAGTTATCTTCGTGCTCCACCCTAGGAGCATTTTAAAAGATGAATTATACATGAATAACTAACAAGCATCTCAAAGATGAGTTATACATGAATGACTAATTTCTCATTCCATGGGGACTGGAATGTGGTATACCATACACTGGTCTGAACTCTTTGTCTTATTGGTGCATCTTCTTAACACACTATCCTGACTCATCCTGCACGTCAGGCCTTCTATGCTGTTTCATCCTCTTGCCATCCATTTACACATCCATCCAGGCATTCTACTTGCTGGCATTTCTTCAGGTGCAGGTCTTAATGTTTTGTCCATGTTCGCATTTCTTGTCCAGATTCCTGTGTTTAACTTCCAAAACAAAACCTCTTCTGTGAGGCTAATTTTGATCAGGAACTTGATTGGACTAAATGATGCCTAGAGCATACACAAGAGACACCTCTGGGTGTGTGTGTGTGTGAGGATGTTTCCAGCAAGGATTAACTCAGGAAGGAAGACCCACCCTGAAGTTGGTGGCACCATCCCACAGGCTGGGTCTGGGTCTAGATAAAAGGAGACAGTCAGTTGAGTGTTGACACTCCTTTTTCTCTATGTCTTGACGAGGCCATGTGTGAGCAAGCACACACTGCTAAAGCCGTGCACTGCCAATAACCTGGCCTTGCCTTCCTTGCCATGATGGACTGCGTCCTTTTAAACTGGGAACCAAAATGTGTCAGCCTTACTGTAAAATTCTTCTGTCATCTACTTTATCACAACAATGAGAAATGTGACTAATGCCCCCTCCTCTCCACCACGTATGCGGATGGCAGAATGACGCCTCTCCTAGGACACTTTGTCTCGGGTGGATATGCTGCCCTACACGGCCAAGAGAGTTTTCAGATATGACTAAGGTGGAGACCCTTGGGGTGAGGTAATAATCCTGGATTTTCTGGAAAAGTTGAGTTTAACTGCCTAGGTCTTTAAAAACAGAAACATTTCCTGACTGTCATCAGAGAGAGATGTGACTGCATCGAAAGGGTCAGAGAGAGGCAGCTTCGATGTACGAAGAAGGAAGAGGCGCTCTGAGTTAAAGAGTGCAGCCGGCCTCCAGAAGCAGGCGAATCAAATATTAGGATGACTGCCATAGATATTGCTGTATGGTTAGATGGAGTGTACTGGGAGCACGGTCTTGTACCTTAACCATGAAGCAGTTGGATAGACACCTAGTTCTCCCTAATGAGACCTTTGGAGAGTACAAGGCCTCTCTACCCCACACCTTGAGAAAACAAAGAAAACTGACAAGGTCCTAGGTGTTACTGTGGATAGGAAGTAGGAGCAGGCAGACAGATCTACATATAGACTGGGGACCAATATCATTTCATCTTTCCACCAGAACCAAAGAAGAAGTAACAAAGGCTTTGGTTTCCTTTTAAGCAACTTGCTGGTACAAAGAGAAGTTTAAAAAAGAAGAAAGAAAGAAAGAAAGAAAGAAAGAAAGAAAGAAAGAAAGAAAGAAAGAAAGAAAGAAAGAAAGAAAGAAAGAAAGAAAGGAAAAAGGAAGGAAGGAAGGAAGGAAGGAAGGAAGAAAGAAAGAAAGAAAGAAAAGAAAAGAAAAGAAAGAAACCAAGCAACTTAGAAATTATCAACAGTCAGAACTAAAGGAAATGGACTAATAATGGAATAAGATTATTTCTTGTGGGCTAAGCATATAGATTAGTGGCCTAACATACATGAGATTCTAGCTGAATCCCTGGCTCTGGAAAAGGAAAGAAGAGAGGAAAGGGATTATTTATTACAAAGGGATGGGGGGGGGGAATGAGGGATGTTGACTGTGTGGATGCTCACTGAGAACACATTTGTACAGGGTTACTATGGAGACTGCATGTCTGAACCACTGCATGTGTCATGTCTGGATTCATGCTACCCACCCAACTCCTAAGGACACAGAGGACCACAGATGACTGCCTATTAAACATTTCTATATCTCAGCACTAGATGTGGGGAACCTAAAGACTGAGAGCACATTTTGAACTGTATGTATGCATGTACACACATGTGTACACACATGGGGGAGTGCAGATGCACATGTGTGCATTCATGTGAGGTCCAGAAGTGAACCACAGATGTCATAACTCTGTTAGCATCCACTTTGCTCTTTTTAGACTAGGTCTCTCATTAGCCTAGAACTTACCAAGTGCATTAAGCTGCCTAGTCAGTGAGCCCCAGGAATCTAGCTCTCTCTGCCTCCCAGTGCTGGGATCATGAACTCAGATCAAAACGCCCATCCTTTTTATAAGGTCTCTTGTAATCTACTCAGATCCTAATGCTTGTATAGCTAGCGCATTACCAACTGAACCATCTTTCCAGCTGCTTGTTTTACCTTAAAGTACAGCAAGGTGGTGAGGTTGTATGGAAATCACAGCCATCACTTACTGCCAATAATCACACACAACTAGTATCTATAGAAGTAATTATAACAAACATAAGTCACCAATCTTTCTCAGAGACGTGCACAGCAAACCCATCTCTAAGACAGCCTGATATCATAAGAAAATGTTAGCATTCTTCAAGGCTTTGTTAGGCTTCTAACTTGGAAATACTCTGAGTCCCAAACAGAAAAGCTTAGCACAACATACAGTCATGCAGTTCTGGATGCTGCTGGCAATCTCTGGCACCCCTTGGCTTGGAACACATTAGCAGCACTCCAGTCTGCCTTGCTTGTCACATGACGCTTTCATTATGGGTGACTGCTTATTTAAAGCCATCTTGGTGTAAGGAGACTAGCCCTATATTGGATCAGGGGCCCAGCTCTTTCCAGTAGGACCTCACCTTAAATGCTTGTACTTGCAGTGACACTAAATCCCAAATAGAGATACAATGTAACACATTGGGAAGCAAAGGGTCAATACATATAGGAGGTCACAATTCAACTCACAATAGAGTCTATTTGTAAACTTAATCATCTGAGATATCAAAAGATGTCTCCATGAATTTTCAGACTACTGATACGGCACACATAGAAGCAAGTGAGTACTACACAGCCATGATGGAAGAACAAGCCTCATTTCTAGGAAAGATGAACTTTAAGAGATAAAATAATTACAAAAATATTAGATTACCAGTCTAATAAAAGTTCAAGCAAACACATTCACCCTAAATTCTAAAACACTCAAAGCTCAAATGAAGGACTTTCATTTCTCCTGAAAATGATTTTAATATCCTTTTTCTCAGAGAAAATGCAGATAATAAAAAAGCCAGATGACTCTGCATTTTAGGAAGCAGTCTACGATGCAGAAAGCCAGCATCCATCCATCAGCTCCCACGGCTTCATGAGAAGGTATCAGGTTGTTGGCCTCGAAGAGGAAAATACGACAATAGTACTTGCATGTTCACTGACAGATCACATCATGTTCCTGACCCATCATGAAAGCATCTGTTCTCTGAAATGCAGTTTTGTGAGTTTAATGCTTCTGTAGCCCTTTATCACATAACATCACAAAATAAAGATGGTAGTTTCATTTTCTATTATGCAAAAGTAAAAATAACAACAATAACAAGATGTGAAATTTGCTTCTCAGGAGTGCAGATGACTTGGTCCTGAACCATACTCAGGAAGCCTCTGGTGATATATTTGGTCACATGTATACTGAATTATCCTGAAATACAGAATTTTTACAGCTCTCTGGGAGCCATGCACCTGGCAGAGCTGCCTCTTGCCTTTCTCATTCCCTGCTCCCTGGGCTCTGAAACGCTTCCCTTGTTCTGTTTCTTTTCCCTCCCACCTTCTGTGGTCAGTCTTCCCCTCAGCCTCAGAGCCCAAGACCCAATCAGTTCTCCACAGCAGTTGGCCTGTGTGCACTCTGTGAAGATGTTTCCTTCATTGTTTCACACTACACTTTCTCTCCCTCTTGATGAACCTACCCAGGATAGCCAGAAATGGAAGCAAAAACATCATTCCCCAGTTGCAGGGAGAGTGGGGGGGCAGGACAAAACAAGCAAACAAAAACAAACAAACAAAAAAACCTTCCCAAAATCATCTGGGGGGAAGTTAGTGTAATTCTAATCTTAGGCAAAGGACATAAAAGGATCCCAAAAATGTGCATTTTACACCATAATGTGTCATATTTTTAGCGGGGGAGAGGAAAAGGGGTGTGGGGGAAACAATAAAAGTGGGGAGGCAAGAAAGCTGAGACACAACCCCTCAAAGGGTGACATTTTTGTCCTTACACTGCCATTTTGGATGGTGGACTGCGGAATAGGAATATAGTCCATAAAGTGAAAATCAGAGGAGTTAAGACAGTTAAACAACCTTTGTGCTTTGAAACACTCAACTCACAGAGAAGTTAATGCATGCCTTTCTAAGGGTGTATAATGCTGAATGAATTAGATCCATGATTTATGGTTGAGTAATAAAAACAAGACTCCTGCCAATTCATGATTTTTATCAGTCTCATAAATACTCTCTAATACCTTAAAGGTCTCTAAAATATTCTAAATATCTTTCAGTACCTCAAAAAGTATAGGTGCCATTTCAAACTTCTCGCTATTTCCAGCCAGGAGCCTGGAACTCATAGAGATCTGCCTGTTTCTTCCTCCCAAGTGCTGTAATTAAAAACACCACCACAGCCATAAAATCTTCCTTGTCTTATATTAAATATATTTTTTCTGAATGACTGTAATATGTTAATGGGTACATAGTTTTTATGCGGGGAGTATTCTGAATCACTTTTTTTTAAGTGGCATGATAGAACTATCACAAGACTATGAAATATGTCCCTCAGTCTGGTGATTATAAGTCAGTGAAGATGTGCTAAATGGCTTATGTTTCATGAAGGAATTTGTGTCTACCAGAAGTCTTGCACAATGAAGATCTACTCTCATTTAAGATATTATGTTTATGTTACTCATTTAAATTGTAATGGATAATTAAGAAATACAGATTAATAGTCATCTAGGATAATCAAACTTATCAATGTGTTAGTTAAGTTTTCTGGATATACATAGATATAATTTAATTAGATAGATATCCTTCAAACACTTTAAAGACCTACAGAATACGGCATTTAAAATGTTTTAAAAACTGAGACTTTCCTGGACAAGGAGACATGTCTGCTCCTGGCAGTTCCAATTTACTTCAGAGAAAAATATGTATGTCAAAGACACTCCATATGGAGTTTATCTTCTTCATGGCAAAAGTTAGCCATTTGGGCAAGAAACTGTTCTTGCCTAGACTGCTTGACAAAATGTCATATAAACTGGACATGCAGGACCCACAAGAAGGTGACCACTGAACTTTTCAAGGTGAGATCGTCCTTCAGGTTCCTGCTTCACAGAAGAAACTGCCAGACATTCTACAGGACACAGAGATTAAAAAAAAAACTGACTGAGAGACAAGACCTATGGGCTGTGAAGATGGATGCCCCAACATTACAGAGGAACTTTGAATGACTGTTCAGGCAGGCAGCTGTCTCTGTCATTCTAGATTTTTGGAAGTTGCTTACAATGCTCTTCCTGTTTACTTAGGTAATATTGTATCCTTCTGAGGTCTTTGATGTAGTTGAAGACTAGACAGTTATAATTTTCCTTGGTTATGATAAAAGATAAATTAGGTATGAAACCTTAGACTCACAAATATAGGATAGATAGAATATTTTCTTTAATTTTACAAAATACAAATAGACTAGATATTGTAACTGTAATTCTTGCTTGATATATGCAATTTTACTAGGTTAAAGTTAAAACTGTCCTTTTAAATAGAAAGAAAAGGGGAAATGATGGGTGATATAGTTCTGTATGTTGTGAATGTGTTGCTCTGAATGGTTGATAAATAAAAAGCTGATTGGCCAGTAGCCAGGCAGGAAATATAAGTGGGATAAGCAGACAAGGAGAATTCTGGGAAGAGGAGGGCTGAGTCAGGAGATGCTAGCCAGCTGTCCAGGGAGCAGCATGTAATGGCACACAGGTAAAGCCACAGAACATGTGGTAACATACAGATTAACAGAAATGGGTTGAATTTAAGTGTAAGAGGTAGTCAGTGGTAGGCCTGAACTATTGACCAAGCAGTTATAATTAATATAAGCCTCTATGTGTTTATTTGGATCAGAGTGGCTGCAGACCAAGTGGGACACAGAAAAACTTCCAACTACAGAGAGAGAGAGAGAGAGAGAGAGAGAGAGAGAGAGAGAGAAAGAGAGAGAGAGAGAGAGAGAGAGAGAGAGAGAGAGAGAGAGAGAGATTAACAGAGCATCATTTTCCTAAAAATCAAAAGTTATTGTTATCATGGGAAGATTGAAAGCGCCCTTCCTTTGAAGCTGTTATTCCTCCACCGCTGCTGAAGGAAAATGAAACTTCAAAAATTGAATGGGGGCTGAAGAGATGACTTAGTGGTTAAGAGCACTGGCTGCTCTTCCAGATGACCTGAGTTCAATTCCCAGCGACCACAGGGTGGCTCACAGACATCTATAATGGGATCTGATGCCCTCTTCTGGCAGGCAGGTCTATATGAAGATGGAGTACCATATACATAAAATAAATCCATTTTAAAAAAGAAAAAGTTGAATGGAGCAAAGTTCTCCAGTGACTCTTGGGATTTTCTGGCTGAATTTAAAGCAGAGTAAAAGTGCTGAATTTGGGAAACAGGTTCCATCTATAACACTACAAAATGGAAGGAAAAACAGATTACATTGTAATATGGATCACATTTTCTTTGAATATTCTTTTTCAGAAACAAAAACATAATAAGGCAATTTGTAATCAGCTCTCTATTTTCAATACCAAATCATCCTGTTGGAAAATTTGAAGGTAATTGACTTTTTATTCATTTTTAAATACCTGGAACCATAACTTTAACCTGCCTTCTAAAAACAAATGTGGCTTTTTATTTTCACATCAGGATATTTTCAAAAGGTTAGTGTGAAGTAGCTATAAATATGCAGAGATTTCAACAGCTCAGACAAACATCTCAGTAATAATGTAATTGAATTGTGAATATTTAGTGTTTGAAACCCGATTACTTTGTGGTTTAATTTGTGTACTGCTTGACTGTTTTGCATTTTCAGACACTTTAACAATGTAGACTGTATATGAAGATGGAATCTTAAATGGAAGTTAGGATGTTGAAAGTAAGAAAATGTCCAAGTTCTGTTCATTTTTTAAGCTACAGACTTTTGAGTGGAATGCACTTGGTGCTGAAAGGCTCCAAGTGACTAAGTATATAAAAGTCACAGGTATGCAGATCCCCCATACACATCTCCGAATGGTTAGTTTTACTCTCTTGTTGAATCTTGATACTCATTGGTGACATAAAGATTAATAACACTCTTCACAACATCACCTTTGTGTCTGTAAAACACAGCTTTCTCTGTAAGTCAGTCCAATAAGTTTTTGAGGCTACTTTATGCTTTCAGAAGATATGTGAGGCCTAATTCTCCTTAGGAATAGTGGTGGTGTGTATTACCCTAAAGCCAACTGAATGAGTATTTGAGATTCCACAAAGCTGTATATTTTTTAAAAACCTGAATTTTCAGAGATTCATAATGAAATAGACCAATAGCAAGAGCAAATATAGACAGTGTGTGCTAATCAACTTGTTCTAGACTACTGCTTGTATTAGCACTCCCCACCCCCACCAGAAATACAAGAAAACACAATGTATTGTGTGAATACAGAGTTCTAAGACACTCTCACAAATATCAAAATCAGGGTTCACATACCTTTTATTAAAGTATATAATGGCTGCATATCTAATGGCTGCATATCTCCTGTACATATTTCTACGGCTTTTGAACATCTCTCAATAATTTATAATACTCAGTATAATGTAAATGGTACTTGTAATGTTTAGGGAATAATGACAACTAAAAAACTATGTGCAGTATATACATGCTCAACACAAACACAAAGTTTTCATGATCATTTTTGATCCATTGTGTATTCAATCTATGATGTAAAAACCTCCAGATGCAAAGGGCTCTGTTTACAGCTCTTGTTGCTATTGCTCGTTTATCTCTGCAGCATCCTGCATGCATATAATTTATTGTAAGTTGTTTCACAAATGATGGTGAGCCAGGAAGTACCCAGGTCCATGGTTGACTTGGCATGCTGGAAATGCAGGAGAATGGATGGCTTAGTTCCAGTGCGATGATCAACAAGCCAAGCCCCAGCAGAGCTCACATCTGGGTTTGAGTCTGAAAGCTGTTGGGCAGGAAGGAGCCCCTCTTTGCTGGGAAGGGGGTTTTGCCTCTATTTGGGCATTAGCTGAATGGATGAGGGCCACCATCATTGCAGAGTACCATCTGCTTCAGCCTAACAAATGAATTCTAGTCACACTCTGCACCAGGAACTGCGCTGAAGCAGGATGTAGGCACCTTGCAGCCACTTACATGGACACATAAAAATTAACAAGCACAGCAGCCCTGCTGCCAGTTCATCCCACCTCCAAATTGAGCCTACCTCTGACCATCCTACCCCTATCGCTCTGGTCCTCAACTAAGGTCACTCCCGGCTTTTGATAACCAATTGCAGCCTTCCTCTCTTACATTCTGATCACAGAAAACAAATGCTCTCATTAAAAATATAATGCTTTCTTTTTAACACCTACCAGTATCTTTTTAACCAGTGATGACAAAATCCAAATTCACACTTTGAGTCTGGATGCCATCTACTTCACCAGGCAAAATCAGTGTGTCAATATATAGACTGTCTCAACATGTAATCACCACAACACCACCCACAAGATATTTTGTCAAATTTTGTCCATTTTGTCAAAGTGTCTTCAAATGCTGCAGCAATGTTGTTCAATTCAAGTTGATCATGTGTTTGGGGGATTTGGGTCTGGTTTCTCCCAAAGGTTTTATAGATCAGAAGCTTGGTCCTCAGTTCTTGGTTCCCAGAGCTGAAAGCTGATGAGGGGAATTTAAGTTATTAGACCCATCACCTCTTTGAAAGAGATTTTGGAATTAGTTCTCATGGTACTCTGAAGTAATTTTCTTAAGGTTGATAGGCCAATGAGGTAGCTGTTGGTAAAATATTTGCTGGTAGACTCATATACACAAAAATGAAGACACGTACCACCTTTTGTATTAGTTACTTTTCTTGTCTCTGCCACTAGATCTCTGACAAAGAAACTTGTGGGAGGGAAGGTTTAGTTTGGATCCTGGTTTGAGGAGACACAGTTCACTGTGGCAGAGAAAGTATGGCAGTTAGAGATGCCATAATGGCAGGAGCTTGTGAAGCTGCCTACTTATATCACCATGAATCAAGAATCATAGAGAACAGGGGAAGTGCCCTCTCTGATGGCCAGGCTAGAATGCCCAGGGCCTGTCTATCGAAAATGCACCTCTAGCTACTTCCAAAAGGTCTACAACCTCCCAAAACCATGCCATCAACTATAGACCAAATTGTCAAACACATGAGTCTATAGGGAACAATTACAGCCAAACTCATAACCCTTGTTAACATAGCTGGTTTGGTTCTCCTCAAATTTTGCAGAAGAAACAAAGTCACAGAGCCTACAGAGTGATGCTTCTCAAAGCAGGCCATCTTTGAGAATAGGTTTTCCTCTTTGCCTTGCCCAAGGCTTATGGATGATACTGCCATAGAAAAGGATTAACATCAGGAAAGTATAAAACATTTAAATTCACATTTCACAAGATACAGAAACCATCAGTAGCGATGGACACAACTGTGGGGATTCCGTGCCATCATAGACAGTTTTGTAGAAACATAATGGAGGAAAGAAGGTTTGACTTCACGGTGATGAACACAAGGCCTGTTTTTCCAGATTCTTTTCCACCCCTCGGGAACATTGCTTCCCTCTGATGTAGGGCAAGACAGCCCTAATGAGGGTCTTCAGAGGAAAAGGAAGAGAGAAGACGGAGGCATGCCCTCCCTAGGCTTCATGACTTGCTTCAGAGAGCAGGAAGGGAGAAGGTGAAAGCAGTCTTCTTGCTTTGCTCTTTTCTGAAACGTCAGATTTCCATATGTTGGGGTGATGTTTCCTGTGCCTCACTAGCAGCAGATAAGAATAACATGCTCATGGGCTGGCAAGAGAGCTCAGTAAACTACACTATTGCCTTATAAATGTGAGGACCTGAGTTTGGGTCCCCAGAACCCGTGTAAAAGCCAGGCATACTGCCTTCTGCCTCAGATTGGAAGCAGAGATAGCATCATGGAAGCTCATGGAGCAGTTAGCCTGGGTCATGTGACAAAGTTCCAGGCCAATGAGAGACCCTGTCTCAGACAAAAGATGGAAAACTCATGAAGACTGACAACGTTGTTATTCTCTAACTTCTACACATAGAATACAGACAGACAGACAGACAGACAGACAGACACACACACACACACACACACACACACACACACACACACAAGAAATAGCAGGCTGAAACTAAAAACCTAGGTCGTAGACACATAGGATCTAATTTAAAAGGCTGAGGTGATGCTTATGTATCTAAAGTAAATGTTAATATACATTCAAGGAAGCAATCAACTGTAGAATATCAGAGTGTACCACTAAAAATTCCAATTTAATTAATATAGACTGAGCCAGTCATGAAGATTCTCCACAATGTTTTACTACACAGCCATCACTGGAAGCCGTTCACCCCAGCCATGTCCACCCTTGAACCTGGTTTACTGCAGCAGTCCCCCTGCAGCGACCTGAATGAGAATGTCCCCCAGAGGCTCAGGTATTTGAACACTTGGTCCCAGTTGGTGATACTCTCTGGGACGGTTGAGGATGGGTAGGCTTGCTGGCGGAAGTGCATCGCTGAAGGGAGTCTTTCACAGCCTTGCCCTACTTCCAGTTCACTCTCTGACTCTTGTTTGTATTTACATGTGTGACTCTCAGCTTCTGCTGCCAGGCCCCCTGCTCACTGTCATGCTCCCCACCGTGATAGACACTTAGAAGTTGCCTTGGTTGTGGTGTTTTACCAAAGCAATAAAAAAGTAACTGATATACCTGCACTGGTCTTGGTGTCTCCAATTCTCCTTGTATCCAAAAAGAAGAACATTTTTTCATCAGTGTTTATAGCCCTTCAAGGGTTAATATTGACTCCAAGCACATACAGTGAAGCAAGGTCTGCACAGCCCTTCATCATATGTGCCCTGTGTATTTATCCAAAGCCATTTTTCACCAAAACCCCTGTTTCCCTGGGACCTTCCACATCTCTCCAAACTGAATTATTTGCACTTCATAAAATGGACAGTAGCGTTTTGTGCCTTTGTCTTTGCTGTTCATTTCTTGTATCTCTGTAATGGTTCCCTGGTCCTGATGATGCAGATTTACTCCTGTAAGTATAGTCAGCATATCAGTTCTGGTGCATCTGTAATGAACCCACGTGGTACAATGGACCATTCCAGCAATTTGTCTGCTGCATCTGATGAATTTCTACACTGCAATGCATTCACTTTCCAGTAATTTGCTTTTACATCTACCTCTGTCAACTATAAACTGGAGCAAGAAATATCTAATATACTCTGTATCTCCAGAATTTCTAGGACATTTAGGGACCTGGTATTTATATGCACAATATCATACATTAAGAAAACTTTTAAATTATTCTTACATATTTAAGTTTTTAAAAGATTTTTTTAGTGTGTGTGTGTGTGTGTGTGTGTGTGTGTGTGTGTGTGTGTATTTCTATATGTGCACAGGCATGCAGGTGCCCATGGAGACCAGAAGAGGGCATCAGATCCCCTGGAAATGGAATTAAGGCTGTGAGCCACCCAGTGTGGGTGCTGGGAATTGAATTTAAGTCCTCTGCAAAAGCAGCAAGTGTTGCAGGCACTGCGTCCTCTTCATAGCCCCTCTTACCTATTTCTTAAACTTGTTTAAAAGGAGATCCCATATGTAACATACGTCCTCTTGTCACTTACTAGGATAATATCTAAATATTTAACTACGCAAATTGGTCAGCATCAAAAGACTAAGAAAAATGTTAAGGTAGTTCCTGCCTAACTAGACATAGTTGGGAAAAAAAGACAATGGTTGGAAAATTATTGCAGTTCTACATGTGTGTCACTCACTCGAATGAGACATTCAACCATCATTTCTTATTTATGAGGCATGAATAGAGGGCAGAAGTTAAAGTGGGCCCTTGGGAGTTAGATAATACTTAATCCAAAGCCTACTTTTCTCTTTTGTTATTTGAGTAACTGCCAGCAAATTTCCAATTCAAATTGTGCTCATCTATACAAAAAAAAAATTTATCCCATAATAATAAAAATAAAAATAAAAATTCTGATATTGTTTTAAAACACGCTAATAAGAAGTATCTGGTTTTCTCAACTCAGCTTTACCCGATGTTGTTTCTGCTTCAAGCTTCTTGTCCAAAGGAGCCATCACACATCAGCAGGTGACACTTTAAGGCATGTACACAGAAGACTCAAAATCAAATCTCTATTGAAAAAAGGAAGCGATGTAATGTGAGAGCTTTGTAACACATGAATATATGTCAAATATTTTCTATATATTAGGGATTATAGGCAGCAGAAAACCAGGCCTGTCATTATAATGCTGGTATGTAGAAGACATAAAACACACATGCCAGGTGATTCCCATTCTTTATTTGATCTCACTTTATGTTTGACAATGTCTGTATTTATTACCTTTGTTAAGTCACACCTCAACTCCAGAAGACAGACATGATTAAAATCCTTAGAATGTGAAATTCACAAGTTGAACAATGAGGTTTCCTAATTTATCCAAAAGTATCCAGCTAACAGGAGAGAGAGGTAGGATTCAGTCCAGAAACTGTCTACCTTCCAAACACCCACTCCAAACTGGGACACTCTGCTAACTGTTGGCAGGGAAGGGAATGATGGCTAATTTCACCTGAGTGCCACTTTCCACTGGTAATATAACCCTCCAATCTTATAGTCAGGCAAGAAACTAATTATCTTCATATAAAAATTCAGCCTTTGGATGCTGCAAATTTATATGTTTGGACACATCTGGTTAATTTACAGAACTTTTCTATCCAGATGGCTTGTCATTCTAAATGTCTTAACATAAGCAGAACTAAACTCGAACTCTTCACGCTTTCTGAAATGAATCTCCAAGCATTCATTGTTCTTTCAGATGGACGGTGTTGACTTTGATCCACTACCATCTTGTGTTTGGTTTTCCATCATTAAAAATTAATGATGTGCCACTACAGGAGTATAAAATTGGTGACTAGTAAGTGTCTTCTTGAAGAACAGTACAAGTGAGAAATATCTCAGGCATAGCGGTCACCCCTGCTAACTAAGGAGCTACTGTTGATGCAAAACTTTTGCAGACAATGGTACAGACAGGGATTTATAGATAAGATTCAAAGTATAGGCAGTAATGCAAAAGTAGACATAAGGGCTGATTTTAAAAAAAGAAAGAAAACGGTAAGAAGCTTTGGCACATGGGCCAGCAAGATGACTTAGTGGGTGAAGGAGCTTTCCACCAAGCCTGCAGACCTGAGTTCACTGAGTTCAATCCCCAGGCCCCACATGGTAAGATAAAAGAATTGATTTCTCACAACTTGTCTAGCCTTCACATGGGCGCCATGGTACGTACACACACACACACACACACACACACACACACACACTGAAAAATGCAATTTTTAAAATTTTTTTAAAAAAGTAATAAAGTGATTTAGGGACAGCAAAAGAAATCAACAGAGTCAAGAGATTTGGCCATACAGAATACAAGAACATTCGTGCCAACTGTGGATTAATACCCAGGTATGAAAAGAACTCAATCAGCATAATAGCAGAAATCAAGTAACCTAATGAAATACTAGGCAAGTTATCTGAGCAGCCATTTCTCCAAAGAAGATGTAGGAGGGGGCTGCACAGACAGCTCAGTGCTTACGTGCTTGAAACACAGCTGGAGTTCAGGTTTCCAAAACTCACATAGATGCCAGGTGGGTGCAACAGCTTGCCTGAAATTCTGGCCTCACAAGTCAAGACTGGGAACCCCCAAAGCAAGAAGCCAGCTAGTGGAACTAGCCGTTCATGTTTGCAATCTCTGAGTTTGATAGACTCTGCCCCATCGAATAAGATAGAAGAGCAATAGAGGGTGACTCTCAACATTAATCTTAGACCTCCATATGCACACATGTGCCTACACACACGCAAACACTCATATGCATGCATGTACAGCACACACACACACACGAAAAAGGAGAAATAGAAGAAATACACATTGTTTGCAAGAGGACAGTGTTCTCAAGAAGACAAAGAAATGACAATTGCTGCAGCAATGGGGAAGAGGAAACCCCCACACTCTGTTACTGGGTAATTAGTTCAGTTGTGATAGAGAACAATATGGAGATAATGCAGAAGATCTTCTTAGAACTACCATATAATCCAACCACCCCACTATTACATTGTTGATAGACAGATAGATAAATTGAAGAAATTACATCAGACAGACAGATAGACCCATACACTGGTATTTTAGGCAACAGTATGCCCCATAGACAAGATATGGAATCAATCAAATGTCTGTCAGTGGATGAAAGAGTTTAAAAATATACACGATAGGATTCAGTCTAGCCTTTAAAAGTGTAAAATCCTGCCCTGGGCACCAATACTGTGTTGTCCTATATCAAATAACTCAGAAATAAACCTGTGTTACTTTTCACTTTCTCGATGCTCTGTGGGTGTGGTTTCAATGTCTGACACTCAGTAGCTATCACCATACATCTTGACACTGGCATAGAAACCACTGTTTGTGCTCAGGTTAATACAGGACTAAGGAAATGGTGGCATTCTCTGCCAGTTCCTCAAGAACTGGCACCTGAGTTAATGGTGGTTAATTTTGAATAGATGGATGTTAAGTTTTCAGCCTAATTAGATGAGATAATAGAGTTCTGCACAAGACACTAGTTGCCTACTTTAGAAAATCAGAGATGTTCTACTAAAGAATTGATGTAGTACTTGGCACAGCCAAAGCGTCTCTGGATCACATTCCGCTTGTTCTTTGTGGACAGCCATCCCCATGGAGCAGCTGGGCTCCAAAAGGACATTTGACTAGCAAATTGACTTGATTGATTCAAATTTCATTACACACTGGAAGCACATTTTGTTTGAGCTAAGCACATTAATATCTATCAGTTAGAAGAAAGGCCCAATCCCTTCTTTGTTATTCATTAATAAAACCTAATGATTTCAACAAAACATTAATGAAGGAAAATATTGGCTTGCATAATTCATTTGAAAAATTAATTAATTGCTTTATTAAGGGCAGCCTGTTCCACCAAGTAATTACTGAGGCTCTGATGGAGAATTGCTTTATGTTATTTATTTAGCAAGCTGTTGTTTACCTCTTTCATTTTCTATTGATTTGTTATGCACACAGCTCTTCTGCCTACAGAAGGAAACTAAGTATAATATGAGGTAATGATTGTGAGTCTGTGCTTAAAATTGATAAGAGGTGGTATCTAGCAGGAGGTTTACTGAATTGACACTGCTTTGCAAAGACAAGAGACTGACTTAGTTGCAGTATTCTTTTTCACTAGAATTTTGGAACAATGGTATCTTGCTGTGGATATTGCTCTGTATAAATAAAATGCTGATTGGCCAGTAGCCAGGCAGGAAGTATAGGCAGGACAAGCAGAGAAGAGAATTCTGGGAAGTGGAAGGCTGAGGCAGAGAGACGCTGCCAGCCGCTGCCATGAAAAGCAAGATGTAAGGTACCGGTAAGCCACGAGTCACATGGCCACTTATAGACTAATAGATATGGGTTAATTTAAGATATAAGAACTAGATAACAAGAAGGTTGCTGCAGCCATACAGTTTGTAAGCAATATAAGTCTCTGTGTGTTTACTTGGTTGGGTCTAAGCGGCTGCGGGACTGGCGGGTGAGAGAGATTTGTCCTGACCGTGGGCCAGGCAGGACTGGAGAAAACTTCAGCTACAGTATCTGGGAAACAACGTCCTCACAGAGGAAGTAAGTAGAAGACACAGGCCAGGTCAAAGGAGCTCTTCTAAGTTAATATTATGCTGTTTCTTTTGATTACAGATACCCACAGTTTTAACATTAAAGTAGCACAATAAATATTTAATAAGAGGACAATACTATTTTCTGAAATGCAATATCAAAGGTTGTTATGAATGAGTTATTAAACATAACAGTGTTGTATCATAGTCAAGTGTGGTGGTGTATGCCTTTAATTCCAGCACTTGGGAGGCAGAGGCAGGTGGATCTCTGTGAGTTTGAAGTCGGCCTGATCTATATAGTGAGGTGCAGGACAACCGGAGCTACATAGTGAAACCTTCCTTAAAAAAAAAGGAAAGGGAAATAGTGTTGGACCCTAATTTTATTCTATGATGTCATTCTGTGTGCTAAATTTCATCAGATTTTTTGATATGGAATGGAAATGTTAACAGAAAAATTCTCAACAAGCAGGTACTGATTAATGGTTTTATTTAGTTTGACACTACAATGGTAAATACTAATATTGTTTATGTTAATTCATGACACCTTAAACCATTAAATGCTACTATGCACAAGCAAGGAGTTCACTTGACATTAAGAACTTGTGTGAGTGGCCAACCAGTGACTGGTCCATCTTGAGACCCACACCACAAAAGGGAGCCCATGCCTGACACTGCCTAGAGGGCCAGGGACTGTAGGTAGGACAGCCCAGAGACCTAGGACAGAAGCAAACATGACTGGCAAAAAAAAAAAAATAGTCAAGGAAATGATTCCTAATGATATTCTGCTATACTCGTAGATCAGAGACTGGCATAACTGTCATCAGAGAGACTTCATCCAGCAACTGATAGGAGCAGATGCAGAAACCCACAGCCAAACACTAGGTGGAGCTCGGGGATCCTACAGAAAAGGGGGAGGAAGGATTGTAGAAGCCAAAGGGGATGAGAACACCAGGAGATCACGGCACACAGAATGAACTAACCACAGCTCATAGGGGCTCACAGACTGAACCGACAACCAGGGAGCCTGTCTGGGTCTGACCTGGGTCCTAAGCATGTTGGTCATGGTTGTGTAGCTGGCTGTTCTTGTTCGACTCCTAACAGTGGGAGCAGGGTTGTCTCTGATTCTTTTGCCTGCTTGTGGGACCCTTTTCCTCTTACTGGTTTGCCTTGTTCAGCTTTGATAAGAGAGTTTGTGTCTAATCTTATTGTAACTTGCTAGGCCATGTTTGGTTAATATCACTGGGAAGCCAACTCTTTTTATAAATGGAAATGGAGAAGGAGTGGATCTGGGAGAGAAGGGAGATGGGAGGAGAGGGACTAGACGGAGAGGGGGTGGGAAACCGTGGTCATGATGTAATACTTTAGAGAAGAATAAAAAAAAATGGTGGATGATTCAAAGCTCACGTTCTTTTAGAAGATAATTCATTATCTGTCCTGTGTAAGGAAGGTATTCTTACATTGCTTTGCCTAAAAGAGACTTTCCTTCCACTGCAGGCGCATTATTCTGCAGGACCAGCAAGAATCCTTGCATAATAGTGGCACGTTTCATTAAGATGTAAAGGGAAGATAAAACTTGAAGTATTGACATTTCAAAATAAATCAGCCCGGCTCTTTACCCATCAGTCCCAGCCTTCTCATTACCACGTGCATATGACAGATCTCTTTCAGAGCCCAGTTTAGACAGACTGTTCAGACAGAAATGAGTTCTCTTGGTCAGGTGGAAATAGATGCCCACCCTCAACAGACAAATTTAAGAAGAAGAGACCATCATTTCTCAGAATTTGTAAGTCGTCCTGGGAATTTTCTCCTCTGTGCCCTGTTCAAGGACCATTTTAAATAGTCCTGTATCTGCAAAGAGCAGAAGATGGAGAAAATAAAGGAATGAATGCCACTGAAGGCCATTCTTTCTGCAGACAGCAGGTGCTCGCCCAATTGAGACATTTGCTGCTGCATTCCTCCACAAAGCAGAGGGCCCAGAGTCATTGATTCAACATTGAATTTCCCCATCATATTCATATCTCAAATATCCACAGGATGGCAGCAAAGGACGATATATCAAATCTGATTGCTTAATTCAAAATCAGCCAGCAGAAGTGATTAATAAGGCTTGAATCCCTTTCTGCCCAATACATGGGACCAGTATCAAATCTACTCATGGAAAACATGGGTGTGGTGTTCACCTACACCTTGTAGGCTGCAGTGACAACCCACCCAGTAATTTCTCCATTTGGTCCAGTCAAAAGGCATGGCAGAATCTGTCTTTTGTGCTATTTCAGCTTGTAGTCTCACAGGTTTATTAATCTGAACATGAATCTGTAG
The DNA here is from genome assembly GCA_902168405.1 of Peromyscus aztecus. Lineage (NCBI taxonomy): Eukaryota > Metazoa > Chordata > Mammalia > Rodentia > Cricetidae > Peromyscus > Peromyscus aztecus. The sequence continues at coordinate 26,532 of CABHPQ010151886.1, forward strand.
TAAAAATAGTGTGTCCATGGAGGTGTGGAAGAAGTGCCGGTGACAGCCTTGGGCTTGCTTTCTTTAGAAAAGCAAGTCCCGCCTCCCACATACACCTTGCTCCATTTTCCTGCCACACAAAGAAATTAAAATGCACCAATTGCACACTGTTTGTACTCAACCTGACTCATAAACGCAGGATTGGTTTATTTTCCAAGATGTAATTTACCTCCAAGCTCCATGAACAATGCAACCAATGTGAAGTCCTTCCCACAGTCTTAAAATGGCAATCCTTGACCTAAAACTCCTTCTAGGATCAGGACTCTCACATGCACTTGTTCTCACTGTTGATGTTCTGGGTATATCTTTATGTTAAATTTACTTCCTATTTTCACACATCCACACTCATTCCAAGCGGTATTCTTCACCCGGCTGTTGTATGACAAAAATTTTCCTGGGGAGACACAGTGCATACACCTACTCACTCCAATCCCATGACAGACCGAAGCATGGATGCCACCGAAGTCCAGCTTGGTGAAGCAGTGAGTTTTATTGGGGTTACTCACAGGAGCAGAAGTGATTCTAAGACAGCGGCATCACCAAAGCCCACCCCAGCACGGGTGGCAGCTCACAAACGCTGGGAATCTGGAGCCCACCGCACAGCCTGCAGGCAATTCACCAGATTGGAGAGGGTCCCTTCCAAGTCACTCTTGTCTAAACCCCTTCCAGGCATCTGGGCTGGTGTCTAAGACTTCTTTGCAGCTCAGCTGCAGTTCGTCTGAGTGGGACTCTCAGCTTTTGTTACTTCCTCCGGCAGAGAGGGGCCTACTGAATCTGGCCAGTTTCAGGGACTTCCTGAAGCGAGTTTGAGTTATTTTCCCTACTGCTCTGGGAGCTTCCTGCAGGATGGAATGTTTCAACAGAGAGAAGCTGTAATACAATACTGGCTTATAAATCTACATTTCCAGCAGGTTTCTTTCCCTGGGGATTGTCCCTAAGAAAATGCTCCATGGTAAGATTTCCATTTGGGAATCCCACACACCTTCCTTTAAGAAAAAAAAGGTATACCCATATTAGTGTTTTAGACTGTGGAAATGCATCCCCCTCAGAGGGGAGGCGCAATTTGCCTTTACTCAATCTAATCTTGTAAATACTGCTACTAATACATTTTCTACACATGACCTAAAACTACAATTAATATTTTCTTACAAGGGCCGTGCTATCTCTCACACACAGCACAGACAATTTGGTGCCAGGAACACTGGCTACTTAGCTGTCTATCCAAAACTTTAACAGAGTGAAAACTCCAACAAATTCCAAAAAACGCGAATTTAAAAAGCTATTTCAATCGTATTTGAAAGGTTTCCTCATGTGCTTCAACTAATGTAAATCATTCAGTTTATCTTAAAATATTTCAGTGAGTAAAAATTGTCCACCCTGTTAACTAAAGCAGGGGGACCTACAGAATTTATCAATGTAGATTGCCATCTAGTGGTCATACATTAGACCACAGTTCAGACTCTCAAAAATGGAACTGCGTTGACTGTATCTAGTTAGGGTTCTAGCGTGCATTGTTACTGAATTCAAATTAACCTGCTATGATTCTGCTATTATAGCAATTAATTTAAATTTTTATTTCCTACTAGTATACTTGATAAGAGGGAGTGATATAAAAATGTATGCATATCAATAAGAGGAGCTATGTCTGGAGGGATGGTTTGTTGAATAGCCACTCACAGATTTACATATGGATATTCCCATGCAACTTAATGTATGAATTTTCCCCTATATCAGGTAGGATTGTCATACTACTTTTCAAAAGAAATAATCCTCCCATCAATTAACTGCAACTAACTAAAATCAAGGGTTGTTTTTTGGTTTTTTATGTCAGCTCTGTACTCCATCAAAGAGCCTACTTTAGCCCTAGAGTTCTCCTTCATGTATTTAAAATATTTGCTTAGGGTAGGCATGCAGCTGAACATTTGGATTTCCCAACACTTGAGAGGTAGAGGCAAGAGGGTCGGGAGTTCAGGGTCATCCTCAGCTACATAGAGAGTTTGAGGGCTATGTACATGTCGATAATATTGACTTGGTACCTTGTTACATGCTAGTCAACATAAATGAATACTGTTGTGGGGTATTCACAAGAGAAGACTGCTCAGACATGTGTTTAAACGAGTAACCTTTATGAAAAGTAGTACATGATTTTAACTGCTGTGCCAATTTTCCAGTCCTGGTATTTACTATTTTTTAAGGTTTGGGGGACATGTGGTTAGGTTTCATCCCTTGATTAAAAATTATGAATTTTTTTAACTGCTTTAATACTAACTATACTGTGCTGAAATATATTTGAGAAGAAACCACCAGAAACTTCTCTAACTAGGACACTCTCCTTCCCCCAAAATAAACTCACCACGTAGACATGTGTCTCCATGGTGTGAATGACTCTCCACCGCTGCACTCTGCAGCCCACCACTGTGTCTGCATGGCATGTCTCCCTCACCCACCGGGGCACCTTGGACCAACCTGCCAAGGCCTCCTGTGCACCATATCATAACATTGGTGCCATGTGACTCAGCAGAGGCCCCCCTAGTGCTTTCTCCTGCCTGGAACTTCAACACCATCATAATTGGTGAGCCCCCCCCCCATTCTGGCCATTTCCCACAAGTGAGGATTCCTCTCCTCTTGACCTTGGTCTCTCTCCTCTTGGCCCCATTCAAGTTCTAGTACCAGCAACCACATGTCTGTGGGGCTTGGCTTCCCTTCAGCCCCTGTTCTCTGTTTGATGAAACATTGCAGCACCCTGTGCCATCTAGCGCAGACTTCAGCGTCCTTCAGGCCCCTGCTTTGCCATTGGTGATTCCTCCAGCAGTCTGCACCCTCTTCCTCACCCATGAAAAATTAGTGAGATCCAAGGATTCTCGGGCTATACATTCCCATCCCTGCCTCCCTCCCTCCTGCCCGCAGATGGCATTGGGATGAGGGATGCACCACAAGAAGCAAAGCCACCCCCACAAGTCCCCTCCATCCCCCCACCCTGGTCCTCACTGCCTACTGCTCAGGGTATCCATGATACCTACCTTACCTTCTGCTTCTTCCAGGCTTTCTCCTACCTTGCTGCCTCTCAGTCTACACCTGCAGTCCTACAGCTTGTTCTTTATATTGCAAATTCTTATCTCTGGCTTTTTAAGTTGGTCAGCTGACAGTTTCCCTGAGTTTTGTCTGTCGTTCTGTTAAAAAAAAAAGTTTATTGCACATGTGCGGATGCAGAACCAAAGAGGTATTATATGAACTTACAAAAGTATTATTTCTATATAAATCATTCAGGATTATAATCTGGCTATACTCAAAGATCAGATCAAAACTACAGGGTGTTAAAGTGGTAATAAATGCAGATATCATGGCCAATGGCTTAAAGGTGTCTCTCCTTACTCAAGATCTATTCAGGTTTAAGAATGTAAGCCTCTTTGTCCTTTCTAAATTCCAGCCAGAACGTGCTCCAGAATGGGAGCACTAGCCACTGAGATGGGCACAGAAGTACCTCAACTGCTGCCAGGGCCTTCTTCAGACCATGGATAACAAGACTCTGGGAACCCATTGCCTCACTTTTGCCTAGACAAGATAGGCAGGTTCTTCCTACAAGTTCCTACCCCACAACTGTTGGAACTCCTGAAGCCTGGCAGCCAAAGACTGTTTCGTTGCCCTGAGACCTCTGTCCTCAATGACCATGGAGGACCCTGGGGTGGCTGTCTAGGTGGCCAGCAAGTAAGTTTCTGTTACTTTCAATCACTAAATAAGGTAAAATGCACCCTTCTCAGATCTCTGATGATGTTTGGCCACCAGGCTTTGCTTCAACTGCCTTCTCAGTTCTCTATATGAAATTTGCAGGCCTCATTCTCTTAGGGCTAATACTACTCTCAGTATCTCCTGGGGAATTAGATAAAAAGAAGCAGCTTTAAGGTTTGTTTAAATGAAGATAGGAAAGTTGTCTCACTTGTGTTCACTTACCTGCTTCTTTTTATCTAATTCCCCGGGCAAATACTGGCAGGTTGATTTCACCCATATCCCCATTCATAAAAAGGCTCCATATCTCTTAACTTTTACTGACACCTTTACATAATGGATGCATTTCCCACCTCCAGAGAAACAGCAGATGTGACAGCTCTGGTACTCCTAGAACACATCATCCCTCAATTTGGTGTGCCATCCTGCCAAGCTCCTGGGACTTTACTGCTGGTACCACCTCTCCAGGCTCAAGCCAGGACCTACCCAGCAACCGGAACCTGGTTTCCCAAGATGTCCCAATGAAAGGCATATCTGCTCTCATGTCTTGCTCATTCACCCTTGCCTCTTCTGTACAACCAGGGCACTCTCCCATTCCATTCTTTCTGGTAGTTATCACTCTTCCTATGGCTAGCCCTGTTCATGGGGCTGATGATAACAATCTATTTTTTTTTCCTCCTAGCAACCTGCCTTCTCAGCTTCCTCAAGGAACAGGTACCTGGGGACTCCATGACAACAGCTAACTGAAAGCTTCTTGACTCACACCTCCCACTGTGCATAACTCCGACCCCGACCCCACTTCATCCCAACTCAACAGAAAGCAGTCTCGAGAATCTGGTGCTCTCATCCCCCCACTTGCTACCCATAACTCACCTTTTTATAATAATAATCAAAAAGAGAGGAATGTTAGCATGCAGACTCACTTCTTGGAATCCTGGCCAATAAGCAGATAACACCCTGGCCTTCCCAGTGCTGACGTCATCTTACATAAAGCCCACTTTAAGAGAAAACTCCTCCCCCTTCTTTCTCTCTATTCCCACAAAGTGTGCACCTCCGCATTCTCTCTCTCTCTCTCTCTCTCTCTCTCTCTCTCTCTCTCTCTCTCTCCTTCTTCCCTCCATTCCCTCTCCCCTCCTCCCAAAATAAACTTTCCACGTGGACATGGGTCTGCGTGGTGTGAGTGACTTTCCACCACTCCACGACACAACCCGCCACTGCGTCTGCATGGCTTGTCTCCCTCACGGCCTGGGGCACCTTGGCCCAACCCTCCAAGGCCTCCCATGTGCCATATCATAACACCCTGAGCAAAGAATAAAGTTGTTTTTAAAGTCCTGGGTAGTCCTACTAATACCTTTCAATTCAGAAATCAACTGACATGTGTGTGAAAGGTTGTATAGGGGAAAGAGTCTGAGACTAGAAAGCCATTGAGAGTTCAAGGTCACATGGTTCAGTAGAGGAGGAAGAGCACACACAGCCTTTGGCCTTTCCCAGCACTAAGCTAAGGACAGAAGGAAACTGCACCTGCAATAGTGAAAAGATTCCTGCTCATGACACTCAAGCAGGAATTATACTTTTTTTCCACATTCTATACTTAATAGTAAGCAGTAAATATAATGATATTTACATATAAAATCAGCACTTAAAATATTTATGAAACAGATGCCTAATGATGTCATGTTATTAAGTGGTTATTGATTCACTTGGATATTTACATTCTGGCACATTCTCCCAGGAAGTTGACACCAGACAAAGCTCATTTGTCTCTGATGGTTAACCTTGTTTCATTATTAAAATAATCCCTTCCAAGTGTCGGCTTGACATTCTCTCAAAATGACCCTTTTATTCTCAGCAGTCTTATTAGGACAAATTTTTATCCGTGAAACACTTCTTAGTTAATTGAAAAGGTAATTGGAAGCAAAACCAAATCTTCCAAGCCTATTTGGGAGGATATTTTATAATTATGGCATTAATTGAGTTGATTAAATCAACATGATTTTGAAAATTACCTTCACAAAGATAGCTCCAATGTCCATACATTGTAGTTTCTCAGAAGAAAAGATGTCATTTATTTTAAAAGAAAAAATACAGGAAATCCCTAAAGTCCCTTTAAACTTTTTTTAAAAATGAAGACAAATTATTTTAATTCTGTATCAGACACAGAAACAAGAAACCATGCTCTGAACTGAACTAACTTTTTGACCTGAAGGAAGTGACACACTGCTGAAACTACCAGTTTAGAAGTGCAAAGGTATTTGCATGTTCTCCAGGCAAATCAAGTCTCGTGTCATGAGAGTTTCTATACAAATATTGTTATAAGCAGGAAACATTGTATAAATAATTTCTAACGCAAATTCTACTCACTTAGCCTGAGTCTTTAGGATTTAATCTTAGTGTGACTCAAAGAAAAAATACTAGACTTGGATTAAACAATGCTTTTTTTGTTTCCTAACATATCTTTTAGAACATTAAATGACAGAAAATGGGTAGCAACTTGGAAAAATAATCGTTTGAGTAGTTAAGAACTCTGTGGACTCCATAAGCGAAGTGATAAACTACAGAACTGCAAACCTTCCCTCCTCCAGAGAGACACAAGAAGACAGATGCTTCTAAACATTCTGTGGGAGCTTATAAACAAAGATTTATGGCAATCAAACAAACCCCAAATCAAGAAGGAACTATCTCCAAAATGATAATAGAGCTGGGCAGTGTTTAACTAGTTTCAAAGCCTCCTCTACCCAGTCACCTTCTTGGTGTTCAACAATGGCAACCTAGTTCCCTTCATCCTGGAAATAAAGAGAGCAAAACACACTGAATATAAAAGATTCTTTGCAGGCTCTTGTGTTGAACTTGTGGCCCTCCGTCTATTTTGGGAAAGTAGTACAAACATCAACACTGGGTCTTAGCTGAAAAGAGAAAATCCCTGCAAATGTGCCTTGGATGGTTGTCTTTGATCCCTGTCCAGCTCTGCCCCCTCCTTTTCTTTCATCTCTCACTCCTTCACATGGGCAGTGAAGTAAATTAAGTCTCCACACAGTTCCACTATAGTGAAGCTCTGTCCAAGCTCAGGGGCCAAGCAACCATGTAATGAGTCTTCAGAAAACATATGAGCTGAAGTCAGCCTTCCTTTAAATCTTTAAATTATTCTGTTGGTATTTGTTCACAGTAATAAGAAAAACTGATGAATATAAATACCTCACTTGCAATGTGTGTGTGTGTGTGTGTGTGTGTGTGTGTGTGTGTGTGTGTGTGTGTGTGT